>BQNB010082495.1:2386-29313 GCA_026074375.1 Tanacetum coccineum
ATAAAATATACACCATACAACGACACATCAGGAACATCCTACTATGGGCGGCCCCCTTATAGGTATGAGCGGACCCCTTGGTGATAAGGGGCTGGCAAGAGAGCTAAGGGGGTCGGCCATGTAAAACGGCTCTAAGTCTTGCTTATAAATAGTGGACTGTTCCCACAAAATTTTTATCCTCTCGCACCTATTTTCTTTCTGTCCCAAATTAGTTTATACATCTCACACATATTCTAAAAACCTTTGATCATTTAATCATAAGCATTTGTTTCCAAGTGATTCAAGCTTATTCCTCCAAGTGCAAGAGAAGAATACTCGTAATCACCAAGATACGAAGTATTATAGTTTAGGTTGTGTTTACGTAACGTAGTTACGATTGTGTTGTACTCCCTCTGTCCCATATTAAATATCCACATTTGACTTTTACGGTCTTTCTTATTCAACTTTGACTTTAAATATATTTGTTTGTGTTATGTAATACTTGATGAAATTTATATCATTGAAAATTACATTTTAAACCTAATCTACTCATATATTTTGCATCAAGTATTACATAATACAAACAAAAAATATTTAAGGTCAAAGTTGGAAAAGAAAGACTTTAAAAAATCAAAGTGGACATTTAATATGGGACGGAGGGAGTATGTTGTAATTCATTCGTATCTCTTGTGATCGTGTGTAATAGTTAGATCGTGTTGATCATGATAGTATTTAGGTAAGGTGAATACTTGTAAGGGTGGTTAGTATTTTAGGCCTTAAAATACAAGCGTGAGATAGATCGGTTCTAGCTAAGATTAAAACTCGACATTTGGCTTAGTGTCAAAAATTGGTGTAAGCTACTTGTGTACGGTTTTCTCCGCCTAAAGGGAGCTTGTTGACTAGTGAAGTAACTATCGAGTTGGGTACTCGAGAAGTGGAGTAGGGCGAAGAGGAGCTTCGTGACCGAACCACTATAAATCACCGTGTCGGGTTTGCATTTCCTTTTACCCATCTCTTTACATTTATACTCGCATTTATCTCTTTATATTTACACTTGCATTATGTAGATAATTGCGTGTCATGTTTCTTATATAGTTTTGATTATGTTCGTATTGCGAATAGATGTGAATATTTTGCTTAGGTTTGTATTGTTGTGATACGCTTTGATACTATATGTATAGTTAGTGTAGAACTAATATAAACACTCTTCATATTGCGTCACGCTTGATCTAAAATTTGATACAAAACATTTTAGGTTTTTAAACGGAAATGTATTCACCCCCTCCCCCTCTACGATTTCCACAGTGAACAAATCATTCAAGAGCTAAATGAGCTACATGAAATTTCCAATCTTTATAGATGCATATCCAAAATGCAATCATTGCTCAATCACCACCATTACCCATCATTGGCTTTCTGACTCAACTAAACTTAGTTGATCTTTATGGAGAAAATTTCTTGTGTTGCCTACACAATCACAGTCCCATCTTTTCCGTGTAGGATGTGTTCCACTTCATGTTCTCCTACATTGAACATCTTATCAAACCACCTTCCACACCAAACTCTCCACCACCAAACACACCACTACCAAGCTAAGCATCTTATATGTTTAGTTTATCATCTTAAATAAATATAAATCAACCCTTTTGTTCAAGCAAATCCTATGGACTTTGAAACCACTTAGGATTGTAGTATGTTTTTTTTCTTATTAGTCATGTACTATCGTACTTTCAAGTATGAATTCTATCTATATTTAATAAATGCACTTTAATATTATGTCTCATGGTTGTGACTATTATTGGTTGGTTTATTTTTCTTTTTGGCTTATATTTTTAGCTACTTTGATGGATTTATCTTGTGACATTTATAACCCTTGCGGATTCTCTAGTCTTGCATTGTTTTATTTTAGTCCTTTGACTATTTGACTATTTGCTATTTTAATCTAAGCAGTTACAATCTTTACGATTAGCAGTTATTATTCTTTGATATCTTTAGTACTATTATTCTCTTTATTTATTTTAATTTAGATAGTTATATTCGTATTTGATCAAATCCCAGGAGATTGTCCCGCAAACAACTTAAAATGTCAACAATGCGTTCCGACACGTCCATAAATGTTTTAAAACAAATTTAAAGCAAACTAACTATAAATGAGTCGTGTGAATATTCCAAATTCGTGTAAAAGTATTTTTGAACTTATTAAAAATACTAGGAAACTCTGGGTCACATTTTAAAATCGTGAACAATGAGTTAGGAAACCCGACACAAAACGAAGCAACCCGAACCCCCTTAGGATCCCAAACCGGTCAAACTCCCTAAAGGGGACAACAAGGTATCTTTTTAGGACTTGTGTCTCATGTATGCTTGAATATCTAGACATTTCTCACACAATTTTCATTTCAAAACACACACACAACACAAACTATTCCTTCCTCCTCCCTCCCTTGCTTGTTCGAGTTCCAACACACACACACAATCATAAATTTTAATTTTTATCCAAGAACATGAAGGTTTAAGTATTTTTGGGTGATTCCAATAGGCGTGGGTATATTTAAGACAACGTCTGGGTTGTCGGTTTCATGTTTGGCTCGCTTTGGAAACCCTCTTGGTAAGTTTGCATTTTCCCAAAAACTCTTGTACTTTTAGTGTTCTTATGATGCCTAGATGAAAGTTGTACGGTGCGTTTTATAAAAATCAAAAGCTAAAAATTTAAAATAAATATTTAAGGGTGTTGGTTGGGTTCGATCTAGAGTAAAAAGGCATAAGGGAAGATCGTTTTTATTTTGTGGTTGTGATGGTTGAAAAACATTCATACACTATGTAGCTTATTTGTTTTCTAGCTTAAAAATAAGCTTGAACGACATAAATATAGCTTATTTAGGTTTGGCTCAAAAACTAGGGACTAAGAAAGGTGATTTTGGTTATTACCTATTCATGTCATAAAATTTATAGCTTATTTGAGATAACATCAATAGGTAATAAAAATAAAATTCAAATTAAAAGCTTATTTAGCTTATTAAAAAGCTAACACAAATGGCTTTGGGCTTATTGTGTTGCATGGCCCAAAACGCCTAATGAGCCATGGCTCATTGTAGACTTTTTGAGGTCCGGTTTATTTTTCATGGCTTATTGTTTTGCTTATTTGGATATTTGAAATGCTTATTTACATATTATATGGACCTTGGTTCAATAACGGACTTGAGATATTTTCGGATAGACTTGGTTAGGCCTTAGTAGGCAGCGGCCCAATATGGAAGCCCAATAAGCTTCGATTAATTGCGGGACTTTTCATTTGGCTCATAATCTATATACTCACAATACATGTTTAAATCAATTGTCGAATTAAAAACGAGGTTTAAGAGCTAAACGATATTATTTTGGATTTCTATTGGGCCTTAAGGCCCAATAAGAGAAAACTAGTTATTTAGGCGTGTAAAAAACGGGTTTTTTTATCGAATTATACTTGTCTAAACTAAAAATAGTTAATTTAGACATTTGGAAAGAGTGGTTGATAAAGTTTTGCGAAAACATAGAAATTGGTCTTTTGGCGAAAGTTTTGGTAGATTTTCGTCAAGTGTTGGAAAATAAGGTTTATAACATTGGGAACGTTTTATAAACAAACGGTTTATGCCGAAATTTTATAAAAATAGTATACTTAGAATTATTTCATAAAAATTTACTTTTTCAAAATCCGACAAAAACGAAATAATAAAATATTATTATTTTTATAAACCGACTAAAAGACGAAAAATATATTTTATAACTTTATAAAATATAAAACTCTTATCATTCATTTTGTACAATCAAATCGTCTTAATATTTATACTTAAACATTAAATCTAGTTAACTTAAGAGTTACCAAGAAAACTGTCGAAACTTATCCAAATAGCGTCTTATTATTATTATTCTTTTTCTGAAAACTTCTATTCTTTTATTCATTTCTTTTGACTACGTTTAGCCCGTGTGAGTGCAAAATAGCTAAGATACTTATTTGACAACCATCACACAACTAATAATACTAAAACAACTATACAACGCACATCTAGGACTCTTATGCATCAACCCTAAGTTTTCACTTAGAAACATATTTCTAAATCAGTCATTAACTGGATTAGGTCGTGTCTGGATGCCGTTGCATTTTCTGTTGATCATCTTTGTGAGTAGCTTATCGTCTTGCTTGAGGTGAGTTCTCGTAGCCCTACTTTTTAAATCTTTTTCGTTGGAGGAAAATGATACTCAAACTTATTTCATATTGTTTTCATCTGTGCAAAACTTATATTTTTTTTGGACTATGTTATGTGCCTTTGATTGCTATGTCAATGCCATGAAGACTATTTGTGCATTAGTTCTAGGTGAATATCTATGAACATCTATGCAAAGACTATTTACCCAACTGTATAGCTCCAGCTGGTAGGCGATAGGTTTGGAAGACTATTAGCGCGTGAGAGTTCTATGGGAAATTAGGTTGGGATACCCTGGTACAATGTGTTGAGGTGTTGATGATCTAATTTCATTTGCATGCATTCTTCTTTCATATTGCATAACTGTCCACCACTTAAATTTTGGCACAACAACTTGGTTTACACTCTAAACCTACGAGCTCACCAACTTTATGTTGACCCTTTTTAAGTATCATTTTCAGGTAATAAGATTGATCAGTGAATCATGCCTACAGAGCTCACCAACTTATGTTGACCCAAATTAAGTATCATTTAACAGGGTAATTAAGATTTGGGTCAGTGAATCAAGGATATGATTGGGAGTATCGTGGGCGGCTTAGTTGACTTAAGTAAATCCCGTAGGGATCTTTGCTGGAAGACCTTGATTGTTGATCTTGTTCAGTTATGTTTTGGATTATTCTTAGATTATTGTAACCCATTTGTTGGGTGGATTTGTGTTATTGATCTATGAAGTAACACACCCCGGACCCTTATTCCGCTGCGACCCAATTTGGGGGTGTTACAGTGACACTTTTTAAGGTAATGCATTTTAGTTTTCTCTATATTGTTTACCTTGTGTTATGACAATCAATCCTTCCGTCATGCCTCGTGTTTCCGCCCTAGTTGAGGTGTGGCAACATTTCTAGTAGTTAGACATATTGCACTTTTTCTCTAACTTGTTTTTTGTAGCACGTCACCATAGCTCGATTCCTTGGTGCCCTCAACAAAGAGGAGCACACATCAAGGGGGAACGTTTATATCGTCGAATTTTTTATTCATCTCCATATCGACGACACTTTTTGATTCAACAAAAAGGGGAAGGGATTCAACAAAAAGGGGAATAAATGGGACTAAACTCACTAAAAACTTGTTTAATTATATTTTACATATAATGAGTTTATATTTTGTAATCATCAAAAAGAGGGAGATTGTTGATACAAATAATGTCTAAAAACGTTATTTATATTTTTCGACTTCTCTACGTTCTGATAATAACAAAATGTAAAAACATTCTACGTCAAGATAAACGTAAACAAGTTATTAGTCGAAAATTTCTGTTTTGACGTAAATCACTTAAGGTATGAACAAACAAGTATTAAACTTGATGGACGATCAAAGAAATAAATTTTTGTCTTAAACTTTACATTTTTATAAATATAACAAAACATTTTTCCAAAAATTAATTAGACAAATTATTTTTGCATTATTAAGAAATGTTTTATTTAGGAAATTACTCAAAATATGGTTTCCCCCTCAAATTAGATAACACATAAACCAGATAACTTTATCCCCAGTAAAAGACAAAAAGAGAGCGTCCTGACAACACCGGACGGTCCCATTATATATATGGAACCATCGGACCGTCAGGTGTGTTAGACGAATCCCTCTTTGTGGCTCATTTCTAACAGAATTCTCACCTCTTTTCTTTCTTTTAATCAGTTTCTAAATCACTCTTTTCTTTGATCATTTAACTTGTTTAAACTTGTTTACAAGTGATCCAATCATCCATTCAAGTGCAAGAGAAGGATACTCATTGTTGTATAGTAGTTTGTGCATTCATAACCTTTGTTACATTCTTGTTGTATATTCTTTTATATCAACCACATAACCTCCAATTTGTTTAGTAGTTAGTTTGGGTTAGTATTTTAGTCCTGAAAATACATTTGTGAGTGAGAGATTGGTTCTAGCTCGATTAGAGTTCGACATTTAACTTAGTTTCAAATATTGGTGTAAGCGACGTTGTATGATTTTCTCCGCCTGAAGGAAGCTTGTTTAAATAGTGAAGTGAACTCTTGAGTTGGGTACTCGGGGAGGGGGGGGAGTGGAGTAGGGCGAAGAGGAGCTTTGTTACCGAATCACTATAAATCTACGTATTGTGGTTTGATCTTTCTAACTCTCTCCTTTTGTCTTGCATTTTATATTTCGTAGTTATTATTGTTTATTGTGTTCATATTATGATTGATTGATCTCACGTAAACTCGGATCTAAATTTTTTTGAAATAATTATTTTAAAACATTAAAAACGATAAAACTATTCAACCCTCTTCTAGTTTTTCACACACTATCCTATATTTCTTACTTGAAGCCTTACGTTAAAACCCTATAAAAGACCTCTTTGATAGTATTTTGTATGTGCTTACGCCAAAGTGGTGGAGGTTTGATCCTTTATCAAGACTAAGGTTACTTATGCATTATGACATGTTATGTTTGGTGATTTTTCCATTTACCATATGTTATATCATTTGTATACACCCGAGATACGAGAGTATTCAAACACTTACTATGTGAGGTGCTAGTCACATACAAGTGTATTGTCAAACATTTATTTCCATGAATTATTTTTATACCAATGCCAAATGCCCCGTAAATTGTAATTTTGTTGAAGTTAAAAGTTATTTGCTTGAGGACAATCAAATCCCAAGTGAAGGGATATTTGCTGAGTTGGAAAAAATCCTAAGTCAAAGACGGCGAGCTGACGACGTCACACTCATAAGCCGACGTCATCAAGACAAATTTTCTATAAATATCTTGCACTTGTTTTCATAATTCGTGTGGAAATTTTGAGAAGTAAACCCTAGGCGATTTTCATGAAGTTTTTACTTTTTCCAGTCTTGTAAACATTTTATAACATCAAGATAACTTTGTGTTTAATCATTTAATCATGTATGTTGTCTGTTTTGATTATCTCTTTGCTTTATTTTGATTGCGATGCTAATCTAAATCACATAGTATTTGTCTAGGATTGCATGAAACTTGTTTACTTTATAATTCTTATTTTTTATTAATTCTTTAATCTTTTTTTGGATTATGTAAAATTTTTAAAAAAATTTGCTTTTAGGGCACCAATTTATCAAAGGTAACTTATAGACCACCCATCTATGGGTTTGCTTTTGTTTATACCAATTTAAGATAATTTTATCTCAAAAATCTTTGAAGCAATAAGAATAAAGGTAGATATAACATATTAAATCAACACACATAAGTATTAAAATGTAAAATATCAGTTTTAATCATTATTTAAGTTCAAATTTAATTAGTTAAGAGTGAATTCAGATAATTTAACTAATTTTTTACGTTTAGAATTTTCATTTTAGCGTTTTGATATGTTAATGTTAGCTTTATTCTTGAAATTGTACAAATATCTAGCAAGAATTTGAACAAGATTGATATAAACGAAAATAAACACATACTTGGGTGGCCCATAAGTTAGTTTTAAAAAATGGGTGGCCTAAAAGTAAAATGCTAAATAGTGGGTGACCTTTGGATACATAGTCCCTTCTTTTATTGAGGGTCCGTTTGTTTTAGCACTTTGGTATGGGTTTTAGTTTGTAAAGACACTAGACAATTGTTTGGTTGGTCACTTGAGTTTAAGATTTGTCTTTCATACCCTCAAATAAGGGTTTAGACAAAAGGTGGTGGGATGGGTAGATGTAGTAATAGTAACCATCATTAATTGCTTTTACTAGTTATATTTTTTTGTCTTATTCTATCATTTTAATTTAAATATAATTAATTAATTAATATCAAATTCATATATAACTCTATAAAATAATACCATATTATAATATATTTTCTCTCACTTAAATCAAATTCAAATTCAAATTCTAATTTAAATCCAAATCCTAATCATAAACCCATCTATAAACCAAACGAGCCTTGAGTATATGTGATTACTAGGTTGCTAAAAACATGAATGGAATCCTTCCCAGCTTGAGCGTTAGCTAAAGTAACTAATTAGATAATAGCGCATTTGTACAGCGGGGGTAAATTGAAAATCATCTAGTTAGCAATTGGAGATTCATGCGTGTGAGATACATTTATTTGTGTGTACAATCACATCCATACCGCAGGTCATACATATAAATTGTTATCGCATATGTTTGTGGCTAATCCAACATAATTGGTAATCAAGAATATCAAGCACATAGTTAATCAAAGGCGTGACAATATATAGGTAAAATTAGATAGCTAGCAAAGAGTAGTGCACTCTAGATAAATACGCTTTCCACACTATATAGTTCGCACCAAAACTTTACTTTTATTCTTATTTTATTGTTTTGCACTTGTAGGTTAATATTAGTTTAGAACCAATCTTTTAAAACCCTAATATTTAATTTTCTTTAAATTAAACATAAAATATAAAAAATAATCTTCTCTTGTCTTTTAGATCTTTTCGTCTTACTCTTCGAACCTACCTCACTATTCTCCTAAAGAACGATCAGCCACCGGGGTCTTACCTTTACTACACTACAAATTGTTAGGTGCACTGCCTATGGGGGTCGTAAAACTTCGGTGTTGCAACCGCCATATCACTATAAAACACGTGTGATGTCTAAAACATGATATAGTTTGACAAATTTAAACAATTATCCACCCCAAAACAATGCCAGTTAAACAAAGTCAAATATTTCATTAACAAAATCTATACAAGATATTGATCGATATTAATACATAATTAAAAATTATGTAAAACCCCACATGCACGGGTATTATAACTATATAAGTATAAAATATTTTACATAATTGAAAAATCATATTTAACAACTCTGTACATGCACCCGGACATACTTTATTTTGCAAAAAAAGAAATTTACAAGGTAGAAATTTACATTTTTAACCAATTTAAATATTAAAATTAGATAATATGCAATTTCTATAAACAAATAATTAAAATTTAGATGTATTATGACTTATATCAAACACTTTTAAGTAAGATTTATGTCAAAACGTGGTTGGTGCACATGAATATTTAACTAGTTTGTTGTTAAAGATATCCGACAACAAGCGAAAGCAAATCTACAAGCAACAACAAAAGCACATCAAAGCAGAATAATCAACAAAAGCAATAATTAGGTTATTGTTGAAGAGATCCCGACAGTAAGCGGAGACAAATCTTCAACTGCGATAGCGAAATCAAAGACGGTCATTGACCAACAGCAGCGACATCTTTGACCAATTGTTTTTGTTGTCCGTAGGTGGTAGTGACTTTGGTTAGGTTTTTTGCATAATTGAAAATCGAAGAGAGTGACGTTGGTCACTTAACTCCAAGTGGTCGAGAAGTATGGCCAAAACAATATCCAGGTACAGTTTTGGCCCTTTTTTAGAAGGATAGCAACGGCTAGGGTTGTGAAGGGGTTTAAAGAGATTTGACGTGGTGATATAGAACCAGTAACTCATGGCGTTCGAATAAGTACATGATCCGTTCCGATACCATGAGAGCTGGGACCCATTAGGTTTTATAATTAAGGTATTAAACATGTATTGTCTCTATAAATAGTCTTCAATAATAAGATAGTGGTTTTATCATTTAACAATAACTAACTAGTTCTACAGGAGGGTATAGATATTGGGACTTCAAAGCTAGGTAGTGGTGGTGGACGTACGTAGTGTTGAAGTGGTAACATTTCACTTTCTCATCAGTAAAAGTTATTGATATGGACCATTCAGTTAAAGAATGTCAAACATGAAAGCATTATGGAAAATCCTGTTTTCTACACCTTTATTCTGCCCACATCCTAAAAGGCCAGCTCCTGCCCCTTTTCCACAATAATTTTCATCACCCCAAAATAACTTATTTTTCTTGCTTAGTATATAAAAACATTACAAATTTACAACCATATACATACAAACGAGCGCACATATACAAAGCATCAATGTTGCTTTTCTGATATCACTTCTTGCAAAATGTTGATACCGATCTTTTCACAGGCTAAGCTCCAAGAACAGTAAGTGTAAGTCAATGTAATACTGACTCAGCGCCCTCTCGCTTTAAAAACATGACAAATTTTATGTAAAGTTATCTTCTCCGGCTGCGATCTTAACTGCTGCTGCGAGGAGTGCTTTTCTAATATCATAACTCTAAGACAACCAATTCATCTCCCATACGTACAATAATGGTGTGTATTAGTATGCTTAACCATACCTGGGATGCAGGTACCGCTACAATGGAATCCATCTCATTGTGAAGTCCCTACAGCTTTTAACAAGTATAAATGTTACTATTTTTAAGTTCAAGATTATAGTACATAATAAAGATAGTAACCTAAATTGGTAGCCTTAGGACAAACATACTAAATTGGCATGCCAATAAAGCTAGAACAAAGAAATGATGAATTTGCTGCACTTTGCATAATGGGAAAAAGGTACTAGCTACATGATAGAAATATGAGACCAATAGAAATCATAGTTCATCTGATGTATATATTACCTTGAAAACAACATTTTTTTGCTCTGGGAACCAGGTAAGCATCAATGATTAACGAATATTTTCTGAAGACACTGCAAGCTTACGTGATATAAAAGAAAAAAGAAAAGAAAACGAGACTTGTATATTTTCATTTGATAAGCCTGAAGTTTTGTCATTTTCATTTTATATGCTTCAAGTTTTGTCTAAATATTAACTTATTTTCTATCTTTGCTATGATATGTGATGCTGCATGTATAACATATGTATTATCTATTTTAAGGTTTTCAAGATCAGGATCCTATTTAAGATCGTTTTCGTCTTTACAAGATCGAGATTAAAGATCGGATTAGGATTTTAAGATCCTCCAATTATGTTATTTTCTTTATAGTTTGTGTAATATTATACAAATCTACGAATTATTATATATCATAAATACAAAATTATGTGAATATTTCATAGAAATGTTGTCATAAATTATTTTTATGAAATGTTTAAGAAGATTAATGTAGGTCCAGCCCTAGATAGATCTTTACGCCTGTTGAGGTTGTAGAGCACTTATGTAATCACAAGCAACTCTAAGAGAGACTCTAACAAATGAAACTATTGTTTACGCGGAATATAAACAACAGAGTTAAAGAATTACTAAAAACAATGATCCTCTATGGATCTTTTCTATTGATAATAAACGTGTTTCTAATGAATTCAATCAGTGCCTTCATCCAAGACCGTAGGTTTCTTAAATACCAAAGAAACCCTAACTACGTGTTTCCTTAAGATTCTCTAAAGGCTAAAGTGATAAGTGTTATCACTTCCTAGGATATCTCATGCATATCCCTATCACTAACTAACTTTTACTATCAGTCCGGAGTAAGCATAATACTACCAGGACTAATATTGTACTACCAGTAGGAATGACTTTTGTTCTGCCAGCACTAACTATAAACTTATCCTTACCAGTAGGAACTACACTACCAGTAGGAACTGTTTACTCTACCAGTAGGAACTACATACCTACTAGTAGTAACTATCTATTACAAAATTCCTAACAATTAACAGGTTTTTTTTAATTGTACAAAACACAATCTAAATTTTTTTAGTTTTTTAGTTTGTTGTCCGAGAAAAGTAAAATCGGATCGGATTAGATTTTAAGATCTTATGGTTAAGATCGGGGATCCTATAAGATCCTAAACTTGCAAAGATCCTACGTAAGATCCAGATCGTTTTTGCTTTGTAGTATCGCAAATCGTAAAATCATAAGATTAGGATCGGGATCTTAACAACCGTGATCTATTTTATTTAAGTTATGGATATGTTGAGTTATAGATTAATACATTCGATTTATGTATGTCAAATAGTGTAATATTAATAATTTGTCGAAGTGGTTAATAATTTTGTTTAGTCTTGCACCCAACGAAATGAAAAGAACCAACCAATTGTGGTGCCAAAATTGGCATAAAGAATCGACCACACAAAAGGAGCCATTATACGAAAATCATATAACCCAAATGCCAACTCAGGAAATAGTAGATTGGCTTTTGTGTTTATATATTTTAACGAAAAGATAACGCTCTCATTAGGGCAGCGACTTAAGTTATACTGTCATCTGTGTGTTACATCAGTTTTACTCGCACACTCAAAAACAACCTCACAATAACTTAAGCCAAAACCTTATTTTTGACACTCACTATACCCAATTCAAACACAAACCTAACACAAAAACAAATTAAAATAAAATAAAAATTCTTCGCTTTGGCATAAGGCAAATATTTGGCGTGTAATTTGGCGAATGGGTGCCGATGCACTGGCTTGGCTTGGCGAGTAGTACACGTTGAATTGGCCGGAGGTGCAAGCCACTTCACTTGATGCCCTTAGTTATACTTATATAACTAATTTTTAGAATTTTCACTTGATTAGTGTTTTGATTGATTATTAAATGCACATGATTTTACCAATCATATAATATATGGAAAGAGATGCTCTAAAGTTCATATGAAATTTACCGGTAAAGTTTTCTCACAAACACAATAGTGGGGCTTACTGAGAGATCCGGTGTACTTTATTTTTATGAAAAAACTTTACCAGTAAAGTTCATATCAACTTTTGAAAATCTCTATCCATAATATATTTATTCAATTTTCTTCAATACGGTATGGATAGTTGAAAAGACAAACACACTTTGCAAACAAGGATATATAAACGAACTAATAGAACAGAGAACTATTAGAACAAAAAGACTAAAGTTACATTTATTTGATCGAATGAAAAAGCCCCTCCCATCATTAGGTGCATGATATTATATTTAAGGTTAATTCCTCATAATGATATTAAGCATCAACCAAAAGGAGGTATCTTAAGTCTTAACTACTTTATAATGTATTTAAGACTTTTTATAAAATAAGTCTTAAAAAAATTAAGACAAAAAATATTACTTCAAAAAAAAATTAACAAAGTAGTATAGATTTGTTTTATCTTTGCTATGGAATCAATACATACACATATAATTAAAAGCCTAGAAATTTAAGTATCATTAAAAGTATGGGCCGTTACAAGTATTACTTTCATTGCTTATTATGATTCCTTTTGTGTTTGTGTTGGTGTTAGTTAACTAAAATGGCTTATGGCTTGTGCAGTTAAACCTGTTTTTTTATGCAGACACAATTGAACATTTTCTAGAAACTGCTCTAAGACAGCGCGAATACAAGCACGTCTTATAATCTATAACATATTCACCATAAGTGTGACAAGGTTAACAATGCTTGCCGTAATTAAATATTAACATTACAAATATTTGATTTGTATACTAAAATGACTTAATAGCAACCATCTCTCTCACTTGCATTCAGGACTTCCTATAAAAGGAAGTCTTAAAAGTTTTAAGACAAAAAAATACTATTACAAAAAAAAGTCTTCTCTACTTGATTAAGGGGGTGTTTACCAAATTAAGTGGTTAGATATGAGCCTCTTAATTAGCCTTTTAAAAGAGGGAGAGAAGTTTTAATGCCTCTTCCAATTACAATGCATTAAGAGTTTAGGTTCACTTTTCTACCCCACTAAAAAAAAGAAACACCCCTAATACTTGTAACGTCAAAACTTTTAATGGTCATATTAATGATAAAATAAGTTATTTAATAGGAAAAATGTGTAACCACTATATCAATACTTCTAACATATAAAACTGCAAAAAGGTTATTGATATACATTAAAATGTTAGTTATAAATCTTAATATATAAAAAAACTCATGGTTTATGAAAGAATCATAAAGATTTAACACAAACTAATCATACTTCACACACAATAGATTCAGTCATCCAAGATTCTTCCAGCCCCTGAACCTCGCCCAGTCCTTCGCCAGAAAACTTAATTATACGAGAACTCATCGCCGCAACACGCGGGTACCCGTCTATTTTAACTCATGTTTCAAAGATGCTACTTATGTTCCTTTATTTCGTTAGGACCTTACGTTTATTTGGATATGAAATACTTTGCATTTTATTGCTAAAAGTTATTTTAATTTAAATTATCATTCATTTGTACTATTATTTTTAGAAAAACATTTAACCGAATAACATTTGTTCGTCGCAAAATATAGTCACAGGGTACCGGCCGCCGCATTGCGCAGGTACCCTGCTAGTACAAATACATGTAGGAATCTATATTGATCTCAGAAACTAACTGGGATAGCCCGAACATAATAGTAAAGTCGGTAACCTAATGGGTTTCCTGATACAGACACGCTAATACTCCCTCGCAGTTGGAACGAGATGTGTTCGGACGTTTAATCTGAAGCGAAACTTAAGAAACAATGCAACAGGAAGACCCGGAGTAAATGACAGAACATGAATCACATGAACCTAGTCGGAAGCAACCTAACCTCCAATAAAATGAATATCAATCTCGGTGTGTTTGGTACGCTCATGCTGAACATGATTCGTAGACAAATACACAACACTAACTTTTCACGGTAGATAAAGGAGCATGCAACTCAAGTAACATATTTCCAAGCCACGCAATCTCAGCAACAACATTCTCAACACACCAATATTTTGTCTCAACACTAGATCGAGACAAAGTGACATGTTGCTTTGCAAACCATGACAATAGTTATCACTAAGGAATATACAATAACTAGTTGTAGATCTACGAGTAAAAAGACAGCCAATCCAATCAGCATTTACGTAAGTCATAAGCTGAGGAGTAGATAATACATGAAGTTGAAGGACATGATCAAGAGTGTCACGTACATACGTAAAATGCTCTTCAAATCAGGAAAATGCAGAAAACGGTGATCATGTATATAAAGACAAACTTGTTGAACAACATATGACAAATCAGGGTGACTAAATGTAAGATAGTGATGAGGCCCAACAAGAAAAATCTACAAGGAACCCTAGGCAACCCAGCTAGCCCAATAACCTAAGCAAAATCCAAGGTTCATGTAGTTCTTAGTCCGACTATAAACGGTTATCAGATGTGATACGTGAATCTAGTCTTTAATTTATAAACCGAATCTACGTGAGACTTTACCAACACGCACGCGTAGTGTACCCGTTCGTGTATAGTATAAACTCAGTAAGACCAGGTCGTTCGCTAGAGCGAGGGAATTCAAAATGTTTAAACCTATAATTTAACTAAAGACAAATGTGCTTTAAATCTATGTGATTATTTAAATTACTAATAACTAAAATTGCAAAAGGTAAATAACGATGAAAGTAAATTACGAGTTTAACAAAGAGATAAAAGACATGTTCGCCTTGCCAATCCTTTATCCTATTGATGACACAAATTGTGTGTGCCATGTTCATCTAGCAATGGTTTAGTGTGTCTTAGGTAGCGTAAGACTAGTATGGTCCAGAGATCCATACATACTTCTTATAATCACATACGCCAGATTAGTGGTCATATCCCAGTTATGTCTAAGCATAAAGTTCTTCAACTAATCTATATGACAATGTTTTGTGTGTTTGTCAAGCGCTTAATTACTAGTAAATTGCCACGTCACTATTAACTAAATCTTAAACCCTATTATCTATCATTTTTAACGTGGTCAGTTCGGTTTCACGATCCCCAACCACTAAGTAATACTTTTCAGGTATCTTAATGATTCGAATATTTATTTTTCAGCTGTCACTATACTAAATAAATATTTTCAACTTGTAGCCATGATCTATGCAAGGGCGTAAGTGTATAACACACATATAAACTATCCAAAGCAAAGCTAGAATAAACGAAGAATCATGTCATTAAACTGAATAGATTCATTACAAGGAAAGTATTAAAAGCTTATCATTCCATTACTAAAGTAGACTTGATGTGCGGTTTGTAAGGACTTCTCAGGAAGTTTGACAATCCCCTAGGCAGTGCACCTAATCGTTGCAATGTAGTATAGGCAAGACTCGGGGGTTGTTATTGTTCTCTAGGGGAATAGGTTGGGAAGGCTCGAATAGAATCTAACAGAGGTCTACGAGGTTGAGAGAAGATTTTTTTTGTATTTTATATTTTATGAAAGCAGGTAAAATCATGGTTTGAGAGGTTTGTTTGGTTTTAACTAATTAAACTACTTAATATCTAAACTACTTGGTGATAACTTATATGATAAACAAACGTATTTACTTAATCATGCATTACTCCTTATTTGCTTCTCCTAATCCTGTTGCTTTGTCACACTTGTGATGATATGTGTAAGTATTTCCTAAGTCATGAACGAATTACATGAACCTGCCGTTTACGTAATATTCCGTTAAGGCAACGCACAAGTAATGTAGTATGAAGAGTATTACAAGGCCCCTAAGAGTATATTACATGCAATTAAAATACCTTAAGATGGGTCAAACATATTATGAATAAGGTAGTATGAAGACTGTTACCGATGGTATCCTTTCTACACACTCACGTTTCCCTAGACGTCTATGCTAATTTAATATCTTATGGCTAGTTTTCTAAAGCCTAACGCGTACATCCATCACAAGAAGCAACATAAAAAGGATCTACAAATTGAGTTTCATGCAATCATAAGTAAATACTAAAGGATCTAGCCTAGCATACTAAACAAGAAAGAAGAACAAGAATCAATCACAAAACATATAGACATATTGAGTGATTAAGGATAGATGAACTTTACTTGATTAAAGCATGGATTAAAGACTCATATAATAGGGTTTTGAGGCCCTAAAAACGGCTTAAAAGTTGCTACACTCGAACTATTTAAGTTATGGTTTGTCTCCCAAAAGTTACATACTAAAACCCTAAAAACGGATTTGTATATATAGAAAAAGAGGCGCGACGACGTCGCGTTATATCTCTGACGCCGTCGCCCGGTAGAATCTTCTAGGGTTTCTTTAAGTCGGCTATGTTCTGACGCCGTCTAGAAATCTTTGACGTCGTCTCTTGAATGATCCTGACGCCGTCGCTTATGGTTTGCGATGCCGTCTCTAGCTACTGTTAGGAATTTCTTCAAGATAGTTGGTGTAGAGTTGTGGTCTTGTCCGTTTTTTCTCCATTTGAGCCCAAGTTACGTGTATTTCCTCCAAAAGTTGTGGTCTTGGGATTTGCTTGTCCTCAAGCAAATGGACTTTTCTACCTAGACAATAGCAATATTAGGGGCATTTAACCTACTCTTTAAAAGCAGTTTACAACACAACCTTCTAGACCTCGTAATTAAAAGCACAGAAAGCATATACTAGCACATAAGTGTTTAGATTCTCTCTTTCTCTCAGGTGTATAATGAATTATAACAATTATGAGGAAATAGGAAAATAACACTCATTACATGTCACATCATATAAATTACCATAGGCTTGGTAAAGGATCAAACCTCAACCGCTAGGCGCAAGTATTAGAAGTTACTATCAAAGAGGTCTTTCAAAGGGTTGTGATGTGTAGGTGTAAGATAACATTAACAAAAACGGAAATGGATGGGAAATATTTGGGGAGAGATTTTTTTGGGTGAATTTGGGGGGAAAAGGTTAGCTAATTATTTAAAAGAATACACGTTGCTTGGGTTTCTAAGCCAAAAACTCGAACAAAGATATATAAACTCTACACAACTCTACATCAATCTCTTTTCTATTCTTTAGATGAACTTAATACATCACTTGGGGTTTATAAACACACCCCCACACTTGAGTTTTTGAACTCACTACAATTTTAACTAATGATCCGAATTGAGGTGGATCAACATAACATGGAGCTTATTGAGCTCTATTGGGGGTAATAAATTGCTTCTTCCCAAATTCTTCGTAAGATAAATACTACCATGAATCCCAATCGTCCCAAAACTATATTTAGAAGGATAAGGACTTAGGAACCGTGTACTCAAATAATTAACTTGGGTTAAAACAATAATGTACTAAAAGCGAGTACATACAATGTAGGCAAAGGTGATTTGGGTATAACAATTGGTTTAAGAGTTAACAATGCTCTTCATTAATAGTCCGGATTAACCAGAAAATTACAAGAACGGTGAAAAGGATAGGCTTAGAGGGTTGTACTAGGGGCATCCTGCACTAAAAATGAGTGCATGGCAAGGGTGTGGGATAGTTATATGATCGAGGTGACCATCATAACAATTACCGGTTTAAGACATAGGTTATCCTAGTGCCTCTTATCATTTAGCAAATCCTAATTCTCACTATGCGGTCTCGGGATGCATCACAAAAACAAGTTCTAGAATTTAATACACTATCAGTACACTAATATAATTTTAAACCGATACCAATGCTCCAAAAAAGGCGACAAAATCACATATACACATCCATAATGATGGAATAGATACACATGATTGCTCACTCCTTATCTCGAGAAAGCTAAAGGTAAAATTATCTTGGGTATCAGAAATGGATACCCGAATTTCTATAGATCTAAAGGCGAACCTCACATTTTTTTAGGGTTGAATTTGAGGGTTTTGGTGCTATTCATATCAATTCCTATCCATGAGACGCTAATAATACTCGGTTTTTATCGGTATGTGTCATAAATTTTTTAAATTTGGGTTAAAATTACCTTTAAACGCTATGTTTCGATATATTACCCATCATTTTAAGGACAAAGCAAATGGCAATTGAAGGATAGTTTCTAAGGCTTATTTCTCCCCTACACTTAAGTTGAATATTGTCCCCAATGTTCTTTAAAAGTACCCGTAAAACAAATAAAGAGAAAAGAAAATAAGTAAAAGAAACTAGTACTCCCCTGGTTTGCTCAATAATGGAGAAGAAACATGCGATAACTAGTTAAATCGTCCTCCAAGAATCATCCTCTTGAAACTTCCTAAGAACTTATGGGTTTCTTCTCATCCAATATAACCTGTAAATCAAAGAAAAAGACAACTACACCTGGCATAAAATCTACAGGATAATGATATATACAACGAAACTTTTAGGGTTGACTCTATGAAAGCAGTAAAGATATGATGAAAGCGATGATGTAATCATAGGTTTCTGCAGGTTTATAAAAAAATTACAAATTTTGGATGTTGTACAAATTGTTTTTCGAAAATAATAGAAATTTTTTGAATTTTTACAGGTTTGGATGTGCGACGCCGTCAGGAGAAAATCCTAACGCCGTCTCCACACACTGTGAAAATTTCACTTCCGTTTTTCTTGAAAAAATTCCTGCATGCAATTCTTTTAGTTATTTCCTTAATAAAATATTGCATAAAACCTGAGATAAATCATTACAATCATGTGATTGAAACTGACGCGAATTAATCTAAACAATTTATTTTATATGTTTGAATTGGTTCTTATAAACCGAATATTTTTCCTCTACACTTATTTTATGCAAAATACCTTTGATTGTCAATAAGACGAAGTTAAAAACAAAACAAAGCATGATTACAAACAATTCAAACATAAAAGAATAAATGATAAAGAATTAAAACACAAGACACTCCTAAATGCGGGAAAATTAAATATTGGGTTGCCTCCCAAAAAGCGCTTTTCTTTATTTAACGAGTCTTGTAGCTAGACTCGAAGTTACACGTCCTTACGTGACTTCATGTAGGCTCACATGTCCACGAATGAGCCATTCTTTCATGCCTTCATCTACTTGGTACTCGGGTCCTAGATTTACACAGTTTTTGTATATTAATTTGTTTTTCTCATAGGGATGCTTAAGCCCGCTCATTTGGTGTCGTTGGCTGAGCACTAGTAATGGTGGACCTTGATCCAAGTAAAGTGTTTAAGTCTAGGTACGATTTGAGGCATCCTAAAGATGTAGGTGTCAAAGATCTTAGTGAATGAGATTAAACCCTTAACGCAATCGTATTCTAATCGAGTAACAACTCTAAAGGGTCTTCCCATCACAACATCTGTCATATTACTTATGATGATATCTCCTATGTCCTCTAGTACCACAAATTTTGTGACATAGGTGAAGCTGCCAACAAACACATAAACATCCCTAACAATGGCAACCAAGTTCTTTCTCGTACTCTCTAATCTTTCTACCATTATAGTGTTATAGGCTTTACGCGTGATAATGTTCGTTGGTAAAAAGGGGTCAAAGTAGGCAACAAACTTCCTAAAGCCAATCATACATTCGAAGGCTAAGTCATTCCCATCAAAGTTGTTAATTATTCTTTTTCGGCATAGTATCCCAGCATCCCCGTACTCGTATAACTCATTAAGAACTTCACCATCATGTGAATCATTATCTGAATCCAGAGAGGGAGAAACAAGGGGTGTATCTACTGATTCATCATCAGACTCAAGGTCATTCATATTAGTCTCATTAGGTTGGTTGGCGAAGCTATTAAGAAATTGTTCAATACTCTCTAGGCGATAGTCAACAAAGGCCAAAATTGCCTGTAGCTCATGGAGCTGTTGGACAACTTTTGCGCGTAGCGTAGTTGGTAGGACAAGTCGGTTATTGGTTGGTGGTGAATTCATGTTCTCCATAATGAAGAATGGAATAGTCAATTAAAAATTATGAACAAACATACACAGAAAAGATAGACTACAAGAAAGCTAATATACTGAAAATAAAATCTCACTTGAAAGGATTCAAGCGAGTAGACGTAAGCTAAACAAGGTTCGAAACCTAACTATTCCTTATGTAGCGGAGCCAAAAACTTGATGTGCGGTTTGTAAGGACCTCACAGGAAGTTTTACAGTCCCCTAGGCAGTGCACCTAATCGTTGCAGTGTAGTATAGGCAAGACTCAGGGGTTGTTATCGTTCTCTAGGGGAATAGGTTGAGAAGGCTCAAACAAAATCTAACAGAGGTCTATGGGGTTAAGAGAATATTCTTTTTGTATTTTATATGTTATGAAAGAAGGTAAAATCATGGTTTGAGAGGTTGGTTTGGTTTTAACCAATTAAACTACTTAATATCTAAACTACTTGGTTTTAACTTATATGATAAACGAACGTATTTACTAAATCATTCATTACTCCTTAGTTTGCTTCTCCTAATCCTGTTGCTTTTTTACACTTGTGATGATCTGTGTAAGTATTTCCTAAGTCATGAATGAATTACACGAATCCGCCATCTACGTAATATCTCGTTAAGGCAACACACAAGTAAGGTAGTATGAAGACTATTACAAGGCCCCTAAGAGTATATTACATGCAATTAAAATACCTTAAGTGGGATCAACCATATTAGGGGTAAGGTAGTACAAAGACTGTTACCGATGGTATCCTTTCTACACACTCGTGTTTCCCTAGACTTCTATGCCAATTTAATATCTTATGTCTAGTTTTCTAAAGCCTGACGCGCACATCCATCACAAGAAGCAACATAAAAAGGATTTACATAATAAGTTTTGATGAATCATAAGTAAATACTAATAGATCTAGCCTTGCATGGCAAATAAAAAAGAAGAACAAGAATCTATCACAAAACACATAGACATATTAAGTGATAAGGGATAAATGAACTTCACTTGATTAAATCATGCAGTTGAGGCTGTTACAAGAGGGTTTTGACACCCTAAAAACGAGCCCAAAGGCTGCTAAAATCGTCTTCTAAAACTAGGGTTCGTCTCCCAAAAGTTACACACTTAAAACCCTAAAAACGGATTTGTATATATAAGAAAACAAGCGCGACGACGTCGCTTTATGTTCCTGACGCCGTCGTGCCGCAATGGTCTTCTAGGGTTTCTTTAAGTCGGCTTCGTTCTGACGCCGTCTAGAATTCCATGACGCCGTCCCTTGATAACTTTGACGCCGTCGCTTGTAATTGGCGACGCCGTCTCCACGCACTGTATGCTTTTCTTCAAGATAGTTGGTGTAGAGTCGTAGTCTTGTCCGTTTCTTCTCCAATTGAGCCCAAGTCACGTGTATTTCCTCCAAAAGCCATCCAAATGCTAAAAACACAAAAACAAACGATTAAGCACATAATCTGGGCATATTTGCATGATTTAGGGGGTTAAATGACCCCGAAAAAGTGTATAAAATGACACCTCATCAAATACCCCTACACTTGGGATTTGCTTGTCCTCAAGCAAATGGGCTTTTCTACCTAGACAATAGAAATATTAGGGGCATTTAACCTACTCTTTAAAAGCAGTTTACGACACAACCTCCTAGACCTTGTAAATTAAAGCACGAAAAGAATATGCTAGCACCTCACATAAGTGTTTGGGATTATATCTTTCTCTCGGGTGTATAATAAATTATAACAGTATTAGAAATGGAAAATTAACACTCATTACCTGTCGTAGCATACAAATTACCACAGATTGTGTAATTGATCAATACCTCCGCGCTAGGCGCAAGTACTAGTAATTCATATCAAAGAGGTCTCTTAAGGGGTTGTGATGTGTAGGTGTAAGATAACATTGATGAAAACAGAAACGGATGGGATATATTTGGGGTAGCTTTTGGTGAATTTAAGGGTGAAAGGGTTAGCTAATTATTTATAAGAATACATGCTAATTGGGTTGCTAAGCCAAGAACTCGGACAAAGATATACCACTCTACACAACTCTACATCAATCTCTTTCTTTTTCTTTTCTGTTTTTCTCTTTTTTGAACATAATACATCGTAACTTGGTGTTTATAAATGTACCCCTACACTTAAGTTTTAGAACTCATAATTACAATCTAACTAATGATCCGAATTGAGGTGGATCAACATACAGGAGATTATTTAGGCTCTATTGGGGGTAATATAAAATTACTTATTCCCCATTTTCTTCTATAAGATAATTACTAGCATGAATCCCATTCGTCTAAAACCGTTATTTTACTTGGTTAGACTTAGCAACCGTGTACTCAAATAATTAACTTGGGTTAAAATAATAATGTACTAAAAGCGAGTACATACAAGGCAGGCTAAGGCAATTTGGGTGTAACAATTGGTTTAAGGGTTGACAATGCTGTTCATTAATAGTCCGAATTTACCAGAAAAATACGAAAACCATAAAAAAGGATAGGCTCAGAGGGTTTCACTAGGGGTATCCTGCACTAAAAATAAGTGCATGGCAAGGGTGTGGGATAGTTATATGATCGAGGTGACCATCATAACAATTACAAGTTTAAAACATAGGTTAATCCTAGTGCCTCTTATCATTTAGCAAATTTTAATTCTCACTATGCAGTCTCAGGATGCATCACAAAAACAAGTTCTAGAATTTAATTATACTAACCGATAACTTAATATAAATTTTATCCGATACCAAGCTCCAAAAAAGGCGGACATAGACCATATGTATTACTCAGTAACGACGGATAGACTAAAAAAATACTTGGTTTTCTTCGGGTGCGTGTCATAAAAATTCTATCAATGAGACGTTTTAATACTTGGTTTTCGTCGGTACGTGTCATATTTTTTTTAAATTTTGGTCAAAATTACCGTCTATGCTATGTTTTAATATATTACCCATCATTTTAAGGATAAAAAAATGGCAATTGAAGGAATAGTTTCTAAGGCTTATTTCCCATCTACATTTAAGTTGAACATTGTCCTCAATGTTCTTAAATAGTACCTGTAAAAACGAATAAAGGGAAAAGAAAACAAGTAAAAGAAACTAGTACTCCCCTGGTTTGCTCAATAATGGCGATGAACATTGCGAATAAACAGGTTAAATCGTCCTCCAAGAATCATCCAGTGAAACTTCCTAAGAACTTCTAAGCTTCTTCTTATCAAATATAACCTGTAAATCAAAGACAAAGACAACTACACCTAGCGTAAAATCAGCAGGATATGATATATACAACGAAACTTTAAGGTTGACTCTATAAAAGTAGTAAAGATAGGATGAAAGGGATGATATAATCATAGGTTTTTGCAGGTTTACAAGATAATTACAAATTTTAGATATTGCACAATTTATTTTTCAAAAATAATTGATTTTTTTTGAATTTTCACATAGCTGGGGGCGTGGCGTCATCAGGATAAATTCTGACACCGTCTCCAGCCACTGTGAAGATTTCATCTTTGTTTTTATTGAATAGTTTCCTACACGCAATTTTATTAGTTATATCATGTGTAAAATACTTCATAAAACTTTAGATTAATCATTACAATCATATGACTCGAAACTGACGCGAATTAATCTAAACAATTTATTTCATATGTTTGATTTGGTTTTGATAAACCGAATATTTTCCCCTACACTTATTTTATGCAAATACCTTTGATTGTTAATAAGATAAAGTTAAAAACAAAACAAAGCATGATTACAAAATAATTCAAACATAAAAGAACAAACGATAAAAAATTAAAGCACAAGACACTCCTAAATGCAGGAAAATAAATATTGGGTTGCCTCCCAAAAAACGATTTTCTTTATTTATGAGTCTTGTAGCTAGACTCGAAGTCACACGTCCTTACGTGACTTCGTGTAGGCTCACATGCCCACATATGAGCCATTCTTTCATACTTTCATCTACTTGGTATTCGGGACCTAGGTTCAAACAATTCTTGTACATAAATTTGTTCTTCTCGTAAGCATTCCTAAATTCGTTAGTTAGATCTCTTTGACTTAGAACAAGGATGGGTGGGATCTTACTCTACGATACGTGACCCCAACTTTTAAACCTAGGTATAGTGCGGGGCATTTTGAATGTGTAATTGTCGAAGATCCTAGTGAAGAACATTAACCCCTTAGCACAATCATATTCTAGCTTAGTGACCCTTCTAAAGGAGCTATATCTCCTAGCATAAACTCTCATATATATTCTAATACTACAAAATCCGTGATGTAAGTAAAACTTCCTACAAACACATAGACATCCCTCACAATTGCAACTAAGTTCTTCCCTGTGCTTTCTAATCCTTCTACCATTATAGTATTATAGGCCTTATGCGTAATAATGTTCATTGGTAAAAAGGGGTCAAAGTAGGCGACAAAATTCCTAAAGCCAATCATACATTAGAATGCCAAGTCATCCCTATCAAAACTATTAATTACACTTTGGCGGCAAAACTGTCCAGCATTACCATATTCCTCTAGCTCATTTAGGACTTCATCATCATCAGAATCATCATCCGAATCTAGAAAAGGAGAAACAAGTGGTGTATCTACCGATTCGTCATCGGGCTCAAGGTTATCCTCATCAATTTCATTAGGTTGTTGTGTGAAACCATTAAGAAATTGGTCAATGTTCTCTAGGCGAGAATCGATGTAGGTCGAGATTACCTGCAGCTCGTTAGGCTATTGGACAACCTTTGCGTGAAGCATAGTTGGCAGGGCAGATGGGTTATTGGTCGATGGTGGATTCGCGTTCTCCATAGTGAAGAATGGAATAGTCAATGAAAAAATTCGATCAAACGCTACAAAGAAAAGATTGACTACAAGGAAAGTAATTAATATAAATAAATTTCTACTGATAGGAATCAAGGGAGTAGACCCAAGCTAAACAATGGTCGAAACCTAACTATTCCCCAGGCAGCGGCGCCAAAAACTTAATGCGGGTCTCGTAACGACTTCAACAAGAAGTTTTACAACTCCCTAGGCAGAGTACCTAACCGTTGTAGTGTAGTAAGGCAAGACTCGGGGGTTGTTATCGTTCTCTAGGGGAATAGGTTGGGAAGGCTCGAACAAGATCTAACAAAGGTCTACAGGGTTAAGAGAAGATTCTTTTTGTATTTTTATTTTATAGAAAGCAGGTAGAATCATGGTTTGAGAGGTTGGTTTGTTTTATCTAATTAAACTAATAATAATAAAATAAATCTAAACTACTTTGGTGATAACTATATGATAAACGAACGTATTTACTTAATCATGCATACTCCTTAGCATGTTTCTCCTAGATCTATTGCTTTGTCACACTTGTGATGATCTGTGTAAGTATTTCTTAAGTCATGAACGAATTACATGAACCCGCATCTAGGTAATATTCGGTTAATGCAACTCAACATAGTACGGTAGTATGAAGACTATTACAAGGCCCCTAAGAGTATATTACATGCAATTAAAATATCTTAAGAGGGATCAATCATGTTAGGGGTAAGGTAGTATAAAGACTGTTACCGATGGTATCCTTTCTACATAGTCGCATTTCCCTAGACGTCTATGCCAATTTAATATCTTATGGCTAGTTTTCTAAAGCCTAACGCGCATATCCATCACAAGAAGCAACATTAAAATGATCTACAAACTTAGTTTCATGTAATCATAAGTAAATACTAATAGATCTAGCCTTGCATGGTAAATAAAGAAGAAGAACAAGAATCTATCACAAAACACATAGACATATTAAGTGATAAGGGATAAATGAACTACACTTGATTAAATCATGCAGTTGAGGCTGTTACAAGAGGGTTTTGACACCTTAAAAATGAGCCTAAAGGCTGCTAAAATTGTCTTCTAAAACTAGGGTTTGTCTCCCAAAAGTTACACACTAAAACCCTAAAAATGGATTTGTATATATAGAAAAGAGGCGCGACGACATCGCGTTATGATGCTGATGCCGTTGCCCTGTAGAATCTTCTAGGGTTTCTTTAAGTCGGCTATGTTTTGACGCCGTCTAGAAATCCATGAAGCCGTCTCTTGAGTGATGTGACATCGTCGCGCATGGTTTGCGACGCCGTCTCCACGGATAGTGTGATTTTCCTCAAGATAGTTGGTGTAGAGTCGTGGTCTTGTCCGTTTCTTCTTTAATAAGCCCAAGTCACGTGTATTTCCTCCAAAATCCATCTAAGTGCTAAAAACATGAAAGCAAATGATTAAACACATAATCTGGACGTATTTACATGATTTAGGAGGTTAAATGACCCCAAAAAAGTGTATAAAATGACACCTCATCACCAAGCATGGGTAGAAGGTTTCTTGGAGTAGTGGCCAAGTCTTGGTCAAAGAGGGAAAATTAAGATTCAAAATTTCAAATCTCATTGAAGGGAAAGTGTTTAGCTTTGGGATAAAGGTGAGTGAAATA
>BQNB010082496.1:0-26718 GCA_026074375.1 Tanacetum coccineum
TATTTTTTGATTAAATCAGTTTTTAATTCTTAATAAATAATATAAAAGTAAAAAAAATATAATTCTTTTTTCTAAATTTTTTTTTAATCATTTAGGACTTTTAAAAATTAAATTTACATTTTTAGGGTTAAAATTATAGAATTTAGGTTTTTAAGCTTCGGGTTTTGATTCTCGTTATCGTTTTTGTGTTTTTGCTTTAATTGCTTTCATTTTAGGCTTGCCTTTACTTATTTTTTCATTTTAATTGTAGAAATAGAATCAAAAAATCATTGAATCATTCAAACACGCGATCACGAACTTAATCACGATTCTCAATTCATGCCTCGTCGGGAAACGACCCAGGAAGGTTTTTGGATTTTACTTTGGATAAAAGTAATCTTCTAGAATTCTTACGAAATACTTACTCTCTCTCATTATTTGATATTTTGATTTTAATTATATATATGTATATTAAGTTATGTATATAAGTATAATTAAGTTATAACGTATCAATTTTTGGCGTCTTTTAGCTTATCAGGGTTTTCGAAAAGGGTTTTTAGGGTTTTTAGTGGTGCGTTTGGTTTAGGAAAACCAAACATGTAGGTTTAGGGTTTAAGGGCTTATTCCTTGTGATCATGAAAGATACATAAGAGCTTATTAGGGTTATGATAAACTTAAGCTAGCTTATTTTAGGGTTCGCATAGATTAGGGTTTCCCAAAATGGGTCGTTTAGGGCTTGATTAGGGTTTAAGAGTTTCCAAAAGAGTTTTAGTTTATACAAATGGTTATATCAAAGCTTATAGATGATCTAAAATATGACAAGAGCTTATTGAACGAGTTATATGACTTACTAGGGCTTAATATGGTTCGAATGGCTTGGATCATGAATCGAAAACCTTGGAGATAAATCAAGAACCCCTTTTCTTCCAATACTTTGGCTTATACTTAGCTTAAATCTTGCTTTCTTCTCTTCTATGGCTTGACTAATCAATCATTTTGAGTATGTGTTTAATTTAGTGGTGAGTTGTGGAAATGTGTATGTGTTTATGTATTTATAGGGCAAAGAATGAGTGGTGGCCAAGTTTTTGTAGGTCTAGCATATCATGGTGACTAGTGGAAGCTATGGCATAGCTTAGAAAGTTGTTGGAGAGTGGGGAGGGTTCGGTTCACTATGGTGGTAACAAAAGGTTCAACTTGGGGTGCAAGGTGATGAGGTGGTGAGGAGTAGGTGACAAGGTGGTGGTGAAGTGTTTGCTTGGGGCTCAAGGGTGGTGACAAGGTGGTAGGCAAGGTGGTGGATCATGCTGGAGGGTGCTAGCTTGGTTTTGGCTTAGTTCATAACTAGTTTGACTAGTTAGGGTTTCGGGTTAGGGTTTTAGGGTTTTGTCGAGTATAGGTGGTGTTGGAGGGAAGAACTAGTTCAAATGTGTTGCCTTAAAGGCTTGCAACTTGTGTTTAAAAGATGGTACAAAAGCTTATAGGATTTTGGAGGGAAATAGCTTGGTTTGAGTTTTATGCATAATTGATTTGTACCATAAGCTTTAAGGAGTTGTAGTAGGGTTTTGGAGGGAAAAGTAATTTGAAATTTGTGCATTAGAAACTTGTACATATACCTTATAAGTTTGTACATTTGTATCGTATGGAAACTTACATGTAGTCGGGGTTTTGATATAAACGTTAACGTATAAAGTTCATTTTATTTAAAAGGGGGGGGGGGGGGGAGAGGGGGGGTGGATGGTACCGTTAAATAGATAACGTAAATGTGGTAAAAATGATATTGGAACATATCGCTTGACATATTATAAACATTTAACTTGAGATAAAACGTAGATGTAGATTGGCATGTTATTGCGTGGGCTCGTTTTCTTTGGAAATGTAAGTTACGTTACATAATGGATGGAACAAAAACAAAAATATTTCTGTGAAAATGGTTCTATTAAATATAATAGATGGATAATTACACTGAGGAAAATTGTGGGTTGTTATATTAGAAGCCGAAAGCATCGTTCGAGCAGCCTCAACCAGAGTACGGTTCCGTCTTTCGACAATGCCGTTCTGTTCAGGTGTTCGAGGAGTGGATTGATATGTCGTTGTATGGTTGTAATTTATGTTTCATGTTTTAAATTTATATTTTGCCCACTTTACTAAAAACAACACTTTAACGGGCAGTGTACCCGGTCAGATGAGAGTTTCGTGGTAAGTAGGGTGTTGATCACTAAGAGCGAGAAACAATCTTTCAATTTATTAATATTTTGGTTATCTAAACTAAGTTAATTCTATTCTATGTTAAACCTATGCTAAACCTATGTTAATTTAAAATCTAACTGATAAGGGGGGGTTGGCCTGAGAGACTGGCACTGGTTTTGTGGTGACTTAAATCAATTCAAGACATGACAACACACGCAAGCAAATTAACAAAAGATAAAAGAGCGGTCTAGCAAAATATAAGAAAGCTGTATTAACCATTATTAATCCAATTAGAATGTTGGTTTGTTTATTTGGTGCAATGATTACTTATCTCAAGGCGGCATATCATTCTTAAAACTTAGGCGGTACTTCTTCCTAAGACCTAGATACGAAGAATTCTGTCACAATTAAATCATATCCCATAAAGCAACCTTATTTGCTGATTATAGATCTATCATAGGATTAAAGCAATGGTGGGAATTGGTTAAACCCTAGCTCATAAGACTTTACCACTTACTGCTTAATAGGCAATTCAAAACTAGTAGTCCCACTAACTAAGTCTTTACCGAATTAATTAAGAACGTACTCTTGATCCAAGGTTCACCTACCGTTCCAACCTAAGCTTACAATCATAAGGGCAAGGATAGTAATTATTCGTGATCCATTGGTCAGATTATAAATAACTATAGGAGAAGCACATCCCGACATCTAGATTACTTGGTCCGTATCACTAGATCCAGTTGAATGATAGGTCGTATACAAAAGCACGTAAACAAGTATAAACTGATAAACATAAACAAGCAATCAACGATAAATTAAGCAATCGAGATAAACAAAACCAAACATTCAAATCTTCATAATAATGGCTAATACCCGACGGTATTAGCCTTCAAACGTCATAATCAATACAAGAGTAATAATTTAGCTAAGGTAAACTAACCAAGTTAACGAATGATACCAAAAACTGAACGATTACAAGAGTATAAGAGATTACAAGTTGTTTCCTATGGAATTAATTGCTATGCTCGACCTCTTCTGCTCTTCTGCTCTTCTAAAAATCGTCTTTTATGGTTGAGGTATCGAAAATATGATTTAGCAGACTGAAAACCCATTTTTAGGTTTTCTATTTATAAGGTCTGGAATTTGGTCGATACGGCGTATTGACTGAGGTCAATACGGCGTATCGGGAGTTTCTTGGAGTAGGAACCACGTTCGATATCTTCTAGAATATTTTATTACTATAACTTGAATATGGCGTATAGACTTCTCTAGATACGGCGTATTAGATCTTGTTCCTTCGTGGTCTTTAGTGAAGTGCAGGCACATATACGCCATATCTTCCTTGATGGATACAGCATATTGGTTGTCAGAACAGTAATCTTCAAATGTTTTCGTTTAAGCTCCAGAATGCTTGCCTTTTTGCTAATATTCACCAAGTACTCCATAATTACTGCAATTCTCAAATACAAACGATTAAGTAACAATTCTTTGCAATAATTATACAAAATGGGTTATTTACATGGGATAAATGATGCTATAAAAGTAATGTTATTTTATGTTATCATGGATGTTTGGTGTTCAATTCCTTCTTGGGTAAAGGCTATAGAATACCAACGTACTTTCCAAAATTTACCGTAATGAACAACTTACTTTTTTATTATCGATACCACCAACTTACATTCAAATTTTGTTTCAACTTGAACAAAACGTTTGTAGCGTTAGTCATTATGTGGCAACGTTAGTCCATTTAGCTAACGATCGTTTGAGGAAGTTGCAAAAATCGTCCCTGTGGTTTTCATATATATATTTTTTTCGAAATTTTTTTCTTTCGAACCATTTTTTCGAAAAAAAAAATTTCGAAATTTTTTATCAAAACTTCTTTTTTTACGAAAATTTTTATACACATTTTTATAAAAAAAATTCGAAATTTTTTTTATACACATAAAAATTTTTATACACATTTTTTATGTGTATAAAAAAAATTTTGAATTTTTTTTATAAAAATGTGTAAATTTTTTTATGTGTATAAAAATTTTTTCGATTTTTTTTTAAATGTGTATAAAAATTTTATGTGTATACAAAAATTTTCGAATTTTTTTTTATAAAAATGTGTATACAAATTTTTGAAAAAATGTGTATTAAATGTTTCGAATTTTTACACACATTTTTTCGAAAATTTTTAAACATTTTTTCGATAATTTTTACACACATTTTTTCGAATACTTTATACACATTTTTATAAAAAAAAATTCAATTTTTTCATAAAAATGTGTATAAAAATTTTCCTAAAAAAGGAAGTTTTGATAAAAAAAATTTGATTTTTTTCTCGAAAAAACGGTTCGAAAGAAAAAAATTTCGAAAAAAATATATATGAAAACCACAGGCACGATTTTTGCAACATCCTCAAACGATCGTTAGCTAAATGGACTAACGTTGCCACATAATAACTAACTGTACAAATGTTTTGTTCAAGTTGAAACAAAATTTGAATGTAAGTTGGTGGTATCGATAATAAAAAAGTAAGTTGTTCATTACGGTAAATTTTGGAAAGTACGTTGGTATTCTATAGCCTTTACCCTTCCATCTTCATTAAAGTATGCATAGAGTGTCTTGTTTAAGAACTCTGTGCCTCTATCAATTCGCACTGTTATTACTTGAGCTTGAAGTTTACGTTGAATCATCTTTAGAAAGTCTTTAAGTACTTTTGGAGTTTCATCCTTGGATCTCAGAAAAAGAGTCCATGTGTACCTTGAATAGTCATCAACAATTACCATAATGTATTTCTTTCCATTGATGGTTTCTATCCGCATAAGACTGCATAAGTTCATGTGAAGTAAGTCTAACCGTTTCTTTGATCTTGTAACGGTTAATGACTTGAAAGAACTTCTTTTTGCTTTACCCATTTGATGAGGTGTCATTTTATACACTTTTTCGGGGTCGTTTAACCCCCAAAATCGTGCATTTATGCCCAAAATAGGTACTTAATCGTTCCTTTTTAGGTATTTCGCATTTGGAAGACATTTGGAAGAATTACACGTGACTTGGGCTCATTTGGAGAAGAAACGGACAAGACTACGAACCTACACCAACATCTATCAAGAATGTCTCTACAGTGGCTGGAGACGGCGTCACAAATATAACGTGACGCTGTCACCATGAAGATCAAGACGGCGTCATCATATCTCAAGACGGCGTCACAAGTATACGACCCAGTTTAATATATACAAACCTGATTAAAACGCGACGCCGTCAGGATTAAAACACGACGCCGTCATAGCGTTTTTCCTATATATACAAACCTGAATTTAGGGTTTTGAGTGTGTAACTTTAGAATAAAAAGAGGGTACGAACCCTAGTTCATTTAGCAGCTGTAGGAGACGATTTTAGGGCCTAAAAACCCTATTGTACCTCTTCCAATTCATGTTTTAATCAAGTAAGGTTTACTTAATCATTCAATATGTCTATGTGTTGTTTGATTTATTGTTCTTGCTTTATCTTTAACATGCTTGGCTAAACCTCCTATTGTGTTTATTTATGATTATATGAAACCTAGAATGTAGATCTTAGTGGTGTTTCTTCTTGTGATGGATGTGCACGTTAGGTCTTAGAAAACTAGCTTTTGTCTGCATCGTTGTTGATATGTCTAGGGAAACGTGATTGTATAGAAAGGATACCATCGGGTAATAGTCTTCATACTACCTTGCCCCCTAATATGGTTGATCCACTCTTAATATATTTCACATGCACTTAGTGTACTCCTAGGGGCCATCTAATAGTCTTCATACTACCTTGCATGTACGTTGCTCTAGCGGCATACTAAGTAGACAGCGGGTTCATGTAATTCGTTCATGCTTTAGAAAATAGTTACATAGATCATCACAAGTGTGACAAGGCAACAACACTAGGAGAAGCAATCTAGGGATTAATACATGATTAATTAAACACAATGTTTTATCTTATTGTTATCACCAGTAGCGTAGTTAAGATTTAGTTTAACAGCTAAAACCAACCACCTATCCAATTATATGATTTACTTGCTTTCCATAAAACATAAAAGTATAAAAATAATCTTCTCTCAACCCTTAGAATTCTGTTAAACCATGATCAAGCCTTCCTAACCTATTCCTCGAGTGAATGATAAACAACCCCGAGTCTTGCCTATACTACACTACAACGATTAGGTGCATTGCATAGGGAGTTGTAAAACTTCTTGTGTAGAAGTCCTACGACGACCGCACATCAAGTTTTTAACACCGTTGCCGGGGAATATTTAGGTATTGATCAAAGTTTAGTTTTGTTCTACTTGCTTGAATCCTTTCAAGTAAGATTTAATTCCTGCATATTAGCTTTCTTGTAGTCTATCTTTTCTTCGTTATTTCTGTTTCGTAAATTTGTCACCATGACACGTAGCACCATTATGAATATTTAGATTTATTTAGTATTGAGTTTATAGTTTTTTATGGGTAGTTGGGTATAATGTATATTGAAAATGTTTATAGTTACGGATCTCTCGACGAACCCGAATGAGAATTCTGAAGGCTTAGGAGAGCTGCTTTGCGATTGATGTGTCATTGTGTGGTGTATATTTTATTGATTCAAGTTTTAAATTTATATTTTGCCGACTTAACCAAAAACAACACTTTAACGGGCAGTGTACCCGATCGGTAGTAGTTTCATGGTAATTAGGGTGTCGATCACTGAGAGCGATGTTAAATCTATCAATTTAATTAATATATTGGTTATCTAATCAATGTTAATTCTATTCTAATCTAAACCTATGTTAAACCTTTGTCAGTCTAAATCCTAATTCTAACGGGAAAAGGGGGTATTCTAGATACAGACTTAGAAGGACAATACTTGTGTAACTATTATTCTAGATGTATAAATTACTATATGGAGAGCTATCCCGGAAAGATAAAAGAGCGGTCAAACATTATATAAGTGAACTATATTAACCATTATTCATTCGATTAGAACGTTGCTTTGTTTATCTAGTGCAATGATTTCTTCTCTCGAGGTGGCATATCATTCTTAAGACTTAGGCATTACATCATCCTAAGACCTAGACACATTAATTATGTCACAATTAAATCATCCGCATAAAGCATCCTTATTTGCTGATTATAATCCATCTTAGGGATTAAAGCTAGGGTGGTTCTTGTTAAACCCTAGCTCATAGAGACTTTACCCACTTACCGCTTAATGGCAATTATACACTAGTAGTCCACTTGTCCAACTATCCAATGGAATCAGAACGTTATTTGTTGAATTATCTAGGTCACTCTGCCTTGTCAACACGGTCAATAATACTTCGCATTATCCAATTAACTAGTTATAGCACGAAGCATATCCTAGACACAGGACTTAGATGGACAATCTTGTGTAAATATTATTCTGATGTATAATTTGCTATATGGAGTGGTATCCCAGACTCTAGTATCGCTTGGATCACTATGGCTCTAGATCAGATTTGAATGTTAGGTCCGCATACTATAGCGCCGTTAAACAAGTATAAATTGTTTAATATTCAAATAGCATCATCGATAATCAAGAATTCAATTTAAACAAATATAAACATTCATTTTTCTTAATAATGGCAGTAAGACCCGAAGGTATTAGCTTTCAATGTCTAATAAATTACAAGAGTAATATTTAGCCAAGGTTAAAACTTATCGAACGGAGTTAACGGAATGATACAATAATAAATATATATTAAGTATATGGATTTATAACGACTGTCTCTATGTATTGGAATATTATTGCTCGAACTCTTTTGCTCTTTATCTCACTCTGTTAATTGGACTTTGGTGGTTTAAGTATCGAGGAATATGATTTAGCACACTTAAAAACTTCGTTTTTGAGTTTACGCTTATTATATGGTCTGGTAGGTCGGTTGGTTTATGGCGTATCCAGGTATTTATTGGGTATTAGGGATTCCTTAGTGAGGGTCACGTTTTGATATCTTTAGAATATTTATTGATGACAATTATTGTTTTTCGCGTTTGTGGTCTTGGTTACGGGTGTATTGTTCTTCTTTATTTGTGGGTCTTGGGGTTGGTGAAGCGTAGGTGAAAGCGTTTCTGCAGGGTGGTATTAGGAGGTGGGGGTCGCTGATGGTTTGGTGCATTTTTTAGCTGCTGTTGTAGAGATGTGTGGAGCGCCAGGGGGAGTAGCGTGGAGGGGGGGAGAAAAGGGAGGGTAGGGGGGGCAGAGTGGGTAGGTTGGTGGAGAGGGTGCGAGAAGGTAAGGTAAGGGGGTTGTAGGTGAGGGGGGAAGAGGAGGAGGGAGAGGAAGGGGTGAGGGGAGAGCGTGGGGAGGGAGGAGGTGGGGGGAGAAGGGTGTAGCAGTAAGGGAGGTAGAGAGGGTTGGTGGGGAGAGAGTAAAAGAGAGAAGAGGGAGGGGGAAAAGAGGGGATGGGGGGAAGAGGGGGGGGAGGAAAGAGAGGAGGGGGAGAGGAGGGGGGGGGTTGGGGGGGAGGAGAGGGGGGTGGGGAGAAGTAGGGGGACAGGGGGGGTGACAAGAGAAGGTGAGGGGAGTAAGAGGAAAGCGAGGGACGGGGTGGGGAGGAGTAGGTAGGGGGGAGGGAGTAGGGGGGCGTGGGAGAGGAGGAGACGAGGGAGGGGGAGGAAAGGGGGAGGGTAAAGCAGAAAAGGGAAGAGGGGCGAGGGTGGTGGTTGGGGAAGGAGAAGGAGGGAGAAGGGAGGAGGGCAAGGAAGGAGTACGGGGGGTGGGCAGGGTAGGAGTTTGGAGGACGGGGGGGGGGAGTATGGATGGTTGGGTAGGCGAGGGAGGGGGGGAAGGTGAAGAGGGGGTAGAAAAAGGGAAGGGAAGGGAAAGGGGAGAGTTAGGGAGGAGGAAAGATGAAAGGGAGAAAAGGGAAGGGGCTAAGAAGGGGAGGGGTGGGGAGCGGTAAGAGTTGAGGGGGGTGGAGTGGTAGTGGGAGGGAAGGGGGAAGAGGGGGGGAGGGGAGAGGGTAGTGGGAGGGTAGGTAAGAGGCTGCGGGAGGTGGAAGGGGGGAAGTGCGGAGTAGAAAAGGTAGGAAGGGAAGGGTAGACTGATAGGAGGAGTGGAGGGGGGAAGGAGGGAGAGCGAAGAGAGGGAAGGCGGTTGGGGGAGGGAGGGAGTAGAGAAGAGGAAGGGGAGGATGCGTAAGGAGGAAGGGGGGGGGAGGAGAAGGGGAGAAAAGGAAGGGTAGGCTAAGAGGGGAAGGGTCGGAAAGAGAGAAGGGAGGGGAGGAGGAAGGAGGGAGAAGGAAGAGAGCCGCGAGTAGGGAGGGGAGGGTGCGCGGGTAGGTGGGGGGGGGGGGGTGGGTGAAGAAGGAGTAGGGAAGGGGGAGTAGGAGGTTTTTCTTTTTTGGGGGTAGGGAGGCCGGAGCGAAGGAAACGTGGGGAGACGGGGAAGAGAAAGGAGAGAGGAGTAAAAGGAAAGGGCGAGGGGGTGGAGTGAAGAGAGGGGGTAGAGAGGAGGGGACAAGAGAGAGGGGAGGGGGGGAAGGTGGAAGGATAGGGGAGGGCGAAGGGGAGTGGTAGAAGGAGAAGAACAGGAGGGGAGGAAGTTCAATGCAGGGAGGTGGGGGAGAAGGGGAGTGGGAGGGGGGTAAAGGGGAGAGTAGGGGTGGGGGGGTTAGGAGGGGGACAAGAATGAGGGGGGGAAGTTAAGGGTTTAGGAAGGGTGTAGATGAGAGGGTAGGGGTGGGAGGGGATTGAGAGGATGGGAGGGGGGAAAAGGGAGGTGGGAGTTGGGGGCACAGGAGTGGAGTGTAGGGAGAAGAGAGGGGAGAGGGAAGGTTGGGGGGGGGGGTGAGAGAAGTGGGGTAAGGGGGGTGAGGAGTGAGGTAAGAGGGAGTGGAGGAAAGAGAGGAGGGTTGGGGGGTTCGGAAGAGAGGAGGGCGGGGGGTTGAGGGGGTTGCAGGAGAGGAGGAGGGGAGGGGTGGGTGAGGTGGGGGGAGAGCAAGTAGAAGAGAACGGGTTGGGAAAAGAGGGCGAGTGAGGGAAACGGTGAGGAAAGGGAGGAAAGAGGAAAGACAGGGGAGGCGAGGGGTGGAGGTGGAAGTGGTTGGAGGGGAGGGTGAGGGGAGGGAAGGCGGAGAGGGGGGGGGAGAGGGGGGTGGACGGGTAGGGGGGGGAAAGGAAGGGAAGGAGGGGGCAGGAGGTAGCAGGGTGGCGTTGGGGAGAGTGTAGGGAGGCGTGGAGGAGTTGGGGGAGGAGAAAGGGAAGGGGAGGGATGAGACGAGGGGGGGAGAGACGGTAAGATAAGGGCAGGAGAGGTGGGGGTGGGTGGGGGGGGGAAGGGGAGGGTGAGCAGAGTGGGGGGGGGGTAGAAGGGGTGGACGGAGGGGGAGGGGAAGGGGGAGTTGAGGAAGCAGTAAGGGATAGCAGTGGAAGAGGGGGGATGGCGAGGAGTAGTAAGTGAGGGCGGGGGGCGCAGGGAAGTAGGGGGGGTGGGAGAGAAGGAGAGGGGGAGAGGGGGGGGGTAGGGAGGGTGAGTGGGCGTGGTCAAGGTGAAAGGAGGCGGGGGACGAGGGTAGAGTGGAGGTAGGGGGGTGAAGAGACAGAGAGGGGGAGAAGGGAGAAGAAAGCGCGCTGTCGAGAGAAGAAGAAAGGGGTGGGAGTGAAGGAGGGGGAGGGGGGTTGGGAGCTAGAAAGGGGGGACGTAGAGAAGAAGGGGGAGGGAGGGTAGTGGGGTGAGAGGGGCGGTGGTGTAGGCGAGGGGAAAGGAAGAGAGAAGGAGGGGGGAGGTGAACGTGGAGGTGGGAAGGGGAGAGGAGAGGGGAAAAGGGTTAGAAGGGAGAAGGGGGGCGGGGAAAGAGGGGGAAGGTTAGGGGGGAGGAGAAAGAGGAGGGGGGAAGTAGAGAGGGGGGAAGTAAGTGAGTGCTGTAGAGGGTTGCGGAGGAAGAGGGGTAGGGGGTGGGAGCGGTGAGGAGCAGGGCGGGGAGAGGGGGCGGGCAAGGAGGGGGAGGAGAGGAGAGAAGAGGGGGTGGAAGTTGAGTTAAAGGGGAGAGCAAGTTGTGGAGCGAGGAGAGGGGAGGGGAAAAGTAGTTGAGAGGGGGGGGAAGCGTGGATGGAGATGGAGAGGGAAGGAAAGAGTGGCGAGGAAGAGAAGGAAGGCGAAAGCGAGAAAAAGGGAGCACGAGGAGAGGGAGAAAGAGGTTCAGAGAGAGGGGGAGTGAAAGAAGGGAGGGGTAGGTGAGGGGAGAAAAAAGTAGGGGAGTGGGGGGAGTAAGAAAGGGGGTAGGGGGGGGGTGAGAGAGGCGGGGAGAGGAGTGGGTGGAGGGTCGGGAGAAGAAGTAGGGTGAGGAGGGGGTAGTGGTGGTAGCAGGTAGGGAGGTGAAGGGTAGGTGAGTGGAAGGGGGGTAGAAGGGGGGGGGGGGGAGATGGAGGAGGGGGGGGTGGGAGAGTGAAGTCTAGGCGAGTAGGGGGGTGGTGTGGAAGGGGGGTGAAAGGGAAGGAGAGGGAGAAGGGGAGGAGAGGGAGGAGGGGGGGGAGGGGAAGGGAGGGTGAAGTTAGTGTGCGAAAGAGTCGGAGGGAGGGGTTGAGGGGGGAGGTCAAAAGGGAGAATGGAGCGGAGGAGGCGCAAGAGAGAGGGAGGGGAAACTGGCAGGGTGAAGAGAGAAGGGGAGGAGAAGTGGGGGTAAGGAGAGAAGGGGTAGGGGGGAGAGGGACAGAAAGGGGAGGGAAGGGGCGGAGCTAGGGGGGGGGCGGTTAGGGGGGAGTGGTCGGGGAGGGAGAGGGAGAAGGAGATGAGGGGGGGTTGGGGAAGGTGGGGGGGAAGGAGTGGTGGAGAAGAGGGAAGGGGAAAGAACAGAAGGTAAGAGAGGAGCTGGGGGTCAGGGAGAGGGTGGAGGGGGAAGGAGGAGAGGAGAGGAGGGAGGCGGGAGGGGTTTGGGGAAGGTAAGCGGGGGAAGGAAGCAGTTGGAAGGGAAGGAGAAGAAGTGGAGGGGGAAAGCGAGGTGGGAAGAAGAATAAAGGCAAGGTTTAGGAGGTGGTAGCGGGGGAGAAGGACGGAGTTGAGTTTGGGGGTGTGTTAGGGGAGGAGGGGTAGGAGGAAGAAAAGTGGGGGTAGGGGGGGGGTGAAGAGGGGGAGAAGGCGGGAAGTGGGTGGTGGGGGTGGGTGAAGAGAAGATAGGAGAGAAGCGGAGGGTGTTAGTGAAAGAGTGGGTGGGTAGAGGGGAAGATGGGGGGGGTTGGGCGGCTATGGGGGGAAGAGAGTGAGGGGAGAAGGGGGGGGGGTGAGTACGTGGAAGGGGGAGAGGGAGGGGGGGTCGGAGGGGGGAAGGGGTGAAAAAGAGGGTGTTGGGAGAGGAGGGCAGGGGAAGTAAGGGGTAAGGTGGTGAGGGCGGGAAGGGGGAGAGGGGCGGAGAGGGACGGAGAGGAGGGGAGAGGGTATATAAGTGGGGGTAGTAGAGAAGTAGAGAGGGGAGGAAAGGGCGGGGAGAAGGGAGTGGGACGGGGGTGTGGATGGGGTGGAGAAAGGAATGAGGAGGTTAGGGGTGGTGGGCGGGAGGAGAAAAGTGAAGCAAGTACAGTTCATGAGTGAGGAGAAGTGGTGTGTTAAGTAGAGTGGGGAAGCGTTAGGAAAGGGGGGAGAGTAGGGAGAGCAGCGAGGAGCAGGGGGCGGGGGCGGAGTAAGGGGGGGAAGGGAGGGGGGGGGGGAGGGAAGGAGTTGAAAAGGAGAGGGAGAGAATGGTTAGGGTTGGGGAAGAGGAAGAAGGTAAGAGAGTAGAGAGGGGGAGAAGTACGCAGTGTGGAGAGGGAGAGAGGAAGTAGGGCGGACGGGGAGAGGAAAGAGCGATGTAGGGGGAGTAGTGGGTTGGAGAGTGGGAACGTTTAGTGTGGTAGGGTTGGGGGAGGAAATTAGGAGGGGAGAGAAGAGGGTGGAGGGAGGAGTCGAAGGAAGGTAAAGTGACGTCAGGGGTAGGAGGGAAAGGAAGGGTTGGTGGGGTGGGGGAGAAGCGGAGGGGAAAGTAGAGAAAAGGAGAGAGAGGTTAGGGGGGGTAGAAAGGTGTAAAGAAGAGGAGGAGTGGTTGAGAGGGGTGGGGGAGGGCAGGAGAGGTAGAGTGGGAAGTGGGGGAGGAAAAGGAGGGGGGGGGAGTGGGAGGAGAAGGGATAGTAGGGTGGTGGGAGGGGAGGGTAGGAGCGAGGAGGGTGGGGACGGTATTGGGGGAGGGAGGAGGGAAAAGGGAGCGTTGGGGGGGGGGTTGAATAGAGAGAAGAGGGGGGGAGACGGGTGAGGGGTGGGTGGGGGTAGAGAAACGGAGGCTTCAGGGAGTAGACGAGAGGTGGAGGATGAAGGGGAAGGGAGGGGGGTAGACGGAGGAAAGAGAAGTGGGGGCGGTGGGGGGGAAGAGAAGGAGTTGAGTGTGGAAGTGGGAACGAGGGGGGGGTTGGAGAGGTAGGTGGAGAGTGGGAGAAGGGGGGTTGGAAGAGGGGATGAGAGGAGGGCGGGGGGAGGTAGAGGTTAGAACAATAGGGTAAGGGGGGGGCGGGAAGGAGAGGAGGGAAGGGTAAGTGCGGGAAGGTTGACGCTCGGGGGTGGGGGGAGGAAGGGGGGTTGGGGGGGGAAAAGTGAAGGGAAAAACGAAGCAGAGGAGGAAGGAGGTTGGAATGGGTAAGAGGGGAGGAGGAGGGGAGGAGTCGTTTGGGGTGAGGCGGGGAGTGTAGGAATTTGGAGGAAGAAGGTGGGGGCGGTGGGAGAAGGAAGTGTGGGGAAAGGGAGGTGAGGAAGGGGGGAAGATGTAAGGCAGGGGGAAGGGGAGGAGGGGAGAGGGAGGTGGGGGGATGGAGTTTGGAGAATGTAAGTTAGGAGGGGTTGGGGGAAGGGGGGGAAGGGGAGAGGGAGGGGTGAAGGAGGGACGTTAGGTAGGCGGAACAGGTGTGAGGGGGAGGGGAGGAGAAGGTGTAGGGTTAGGAGGAAGAAAGTTATAAGAAGGGGGTGTGTGGGAGAGAGTGAGAGGGTGGGGTGGAGGGGAAGGAGGGAGGGGAAGGGAGAGAGTAGTTTAGGAGTAGAGAAGGAGGGGAGAGTGAGGAGGAGGCGAGGGGAAAGAGGAGAAAGGGGAGAAGGGGGTTAGGGGGAGGGAGGGTACGGGGAGGGCGGGCGGAGGGAGGAAGAAGAGAGGAGGGAGTAGAGGAGGAGGTAGGGGAGGAAAGGGGGCAGGGGAGTAGGGAAGGAGGAAGGGGGGAAAGGGAGAAGAGGGGGGAGGGTAGGGTGAAGAGGAGGGACAGGTCACAGGGGAGGGGGAAGTTGGAAGGGAGAGGGGGAAGAAAGTGGGGGGGGAAGAAGAAGGGAGGAGGATAGGAGGGTGGAGGGTGAGTTAGACGAGAGTGGAGGGGGTGGGTGAGGGAAGAGGGGGGTGTTGAGTGGTGGAGGAAGAGGAGGGTGAGACCGGAGAGGGAGAAGGAAGGTGTGGTAGGAGGGGGAGGGGAAGGGTAAGGGTAAGGGGGGAGGGATACAGAGCAGGGGGGGAGAAAGGAGAGGGGAAGGAAGCGAGGGAGGGGAGGGGAGGGGAGAGGGAGAGTAGGTTGGTGGCGTAAGGTAATTGAGGTAGGGGAGGGTGTGTGAGGGAGGAGGGTAGGAAAAGGGTAAGAGGGGAGGAGGAGGAAAGAGTAGGTGGAGGGGAGGTTTAGAAGTAGGGTAGAGTTGGCGGTGGTGTGAGTGGGAAGGGGGGAGGAAGAGAGTTGGGGAAGGAGAGTAGGAGAAGGAGGGAGGAGAGGGAAGGGAGGAGAGAAGGGGAGGGGTGTGAGGTGGAGGAGTAGGTAGAGGTGGTGAGGTGCGGGGAGAGAGAGGAGAGTGGGGGGGAGGGGGCGGTGGGGGTTTAGGGAAGTGGGAAGAGAGGAAGAGGGGTGCGAGGAGGGAGAGTAAGAGGTTAGAGGGAGGTTAAGAAGGGGGGGGAGGGGGAGTTGTGGGCGGAAGAGAGGGAAAAAGACAGACGAGAACAGGGGGGGGGAAGTAAAGAGTGGGGGGAGGAGCGGGGGGGAGGGAAGTTGGGAGGGAGGGAGAGGGAAGAGAAGGGGTGTGTAAGAGGGGAAAGGGGAGGGGGGGGGGGGTGGGGGTGTTAACAGAAAGGCAGATGGGAAAAGGGGGGAGGAGCGGGTTGGGAAGGGCGAAAGGGTGGTAAGTGAAGGAGTAGGTGAAGCGGAGGAGGGGGTGGAGGGAGCGAGAAGAGAGGAAGAGGACGGGGAGGGGGTGAGGGGGAGGAAGAGGGTGGAGGGGGTCTAAGGAGAGGCGGAGGGTAGAAGGTGGTAAGAAGGAAGGTGGGGTAGGGAAGGGGAGCTTCGGGGGGGAGTTGAAGTGAGGGATGAAGGGTAGTGGTGGGGGGGGTGGGAGAGGAGGAAAGTGGGAGCAGGGGGGAGGGGGGGGTATGGAGAAGTGTGAGAGTGAAGGACGAGAAGATAGTGGAGCCAGTGAGGAGAGTAGGGTAGGAAAGGGGAAAGGGTCGGAAGGACAAAGAGAGTCAGTTGATCAAGGAGGTGGAGGGAAGGTGGAAAGGAGGGGCTAGGGGGGGGTGACGTGTAGAAAGGACGGGGGAGAGGTGTAGAAGGGAGGGTGTGGGAGGGAAGGGGGGTGGGAAAGAGGAGGGGGAGGAAGGAGAAGGGTGAATGGGTGGGAGGGGGGGCGGGAGGGGGGTTGGAGCACGGATGGCAAAGTTGGGAGGGTGAAGTGGGAGAGTGGTTAAGGGGAGTGAAGGGGAATAAGGAGAAGAGGAGGGAAGTGAGAAAGGGGAGGGGGGGAAGGGGTGAGGGAGTAGGGAGGTAGAGGAAGGGGGAGAGCGGTGCGGGAGGGGTGTAGAGGGACAAGGGTAAGGGGAGGTGGAGGGAAAGGAGAGTGGGGAGTTGGAAGGGTTGGCTTGGTGGGGAGGGGGAAGAAGGTGGGGAGAGTGAGGGTTCGTGGGGGAGGGAGAGAGGGGGTGTGAGGTGGAAGAGGAGGGGGTGGAGGGGGGGAGGGGGGTGGGGGGGGGAAGCTCGAGAGGCAAGGGGCTCGGAGGGAAGTTAAGGGGGTAGAAGGGGGAGATGGGGGAGGGAGGAGGGGAGAGGCAGGGGAGAGGAGTGGAAAGTAAGAGTAAGGCGGTAGAGAGGAATGGTGGGGGGGGAGGAGAGGAGGGGGGGTGTGGAAAAGGTGGGAAAGGGAGGAGGGGGGACGGGAAGGGGGGGTAAGTGGAGGGTGGGGAGGGGTAGGGAGAGAGAGAAGGAAGGCAGGCGGAGGGAGGAGGTTGAAGGAGGAAGGAGGGGGAGGAAGAAGGAGAGGGGGGGGGGGGGAGGAGGTAGGGAGGAGGGGAAAGTGGAGCGGAAAAGGAGAAAGGAGCGGGCGAGAGGGGGAAGGAGAGTGAGAGGAGAGAGAGAGGGAAGGTGGTAAGGGTTGTTGGGGGGGGTGTGAGAGGAGGGGAGGGGAGGGAGGAGAGGTGAACAGAGTAAGGGAAAGAGGGGTGTAAGGGGGGAGGTAGGGGGGGGAGAAGAATGGAGAGGAGGGAGGTTGGGGGGGGAGGTGGCAACGAACAGGAGAGAGAGGTGGGGGGAGGGAGGAAGTTGAGAGGAAGGGGAAGAGTGGAGGGGGGAGAGGGGAAGCAGGAGAGGGGAGGGAGAGAGAAAGGGTTGGGAGGGGGGTGGAGGCGAGAGGAGGGTTGGTTGGGGGAAGGGTGACGGGAGGGGGGGGGTTGAGAGCAGAGAGAGAGGGGCGGGTTGAGAGGAGGGTGTTGTATGGAAAAAGAAATTTGGGGGATGGGTTTAGGAGAAGATGGGGTGAGGGGGTGGGGGGGGAGAGGGGTGGGGGTGAAAGTAGGGTGGTGGGGGGGGCGGGGGGAGGGGGAGAAGGAGGGGGATGGGGAGGGGCAGAGGGGGAGGGGAGGAAGAGAGGAGGAAGAAGGAGGTAGTGGAGACGAGGAAGGGCAGAGAGAGGGGGAAGTCAAGGTTGGAGGGTGGGGGAGGGGAAAGGTTGGACGAGGGAAGGGAGGAAGAGAAAAGTAGGAGGAAGAGTGTGGGAGTGAAGGGGGAGGGAAGGGGAGGTGTGGAGGAGAAGTGGGAGGGTTGTAGGGGGAGAAGAGAGTGAGAGGGGAAACGAAAGGAGGAAAGGGGGGGGAGGAGCTAAGGAAGGAGGCGGTAGGGAGAGCGGTAGGGGGGCAGGGGGTGAGGAAGGGGGGAAGGAAGCGGGGACGGAGAGGAGGAGAGGGAAAGAAAGTGTAAGCAGGGGGGGAAAGGGAGGTGAGCGGGGGGAGGGCTGATGGGGGTAGAGTAGGGGTGATAGGGTGAAGTTGAAAGGGAGGGGGGAGGGGGAGGAGGGACGGAAGTTGACAGAAGGGGGAGGGGGAGGAAAGGGAGGGAAGGAAAGCAGGGAGAGAAAAAGAGGAGGGGGGGGAAGGAGGGAGAGGAGCAGTAGGGCGAGAAAAGGGAAGGGAGAGGAGAGGAGGGTAGGGAAGGGTAGAGGGGAGTTAGAGAAAGGAGGGGGAAGGGGTACGGAAGGGGCGCGGGAGGGGGAGGAGGGGGAAGGAGCAGGGGGGAAGGGATGGAGAGAGGGGGAAAGAGGTAAGAGGTGGGGGAAGGGTAGGGGGGGAGGGACGGGGGGAAGAGTAGAGAAGGTGGGGAAGGGGTAGGTGGTGTGTGGGAGAGAGGGGGGGTGGGAGGAGTGGAGGGGAGGAGGAGAGGTAGGGAGGGGCGAGGGGAGTGAGTTGGGAGTGAGGGAGGTGAAAAAGGAGGAACGGCGGGTTAAGAGGGGGGAGGGGACAGGGGGGAGGAGGCGAGGAGGGCGGAGTGGGGGGAAAGGGTGGTGAGGTGGTGGGAGGGTTTGGAAAGAGGAGGGAGGAGGAGGGGGGGGAAGGGAGGAGCGGGAGGGGAGATGGAAAGTAGGAGGAAGTGAAGCAGAAAGTAAGAAGGGGGTGGGAAGAGGGGGGGTAGGTGAGGGTAGAGGGAGGGGTAAGAGAGTAGAGTAGGGGGAGTGGAAGAAGGCGGGGGGGAGGGGGGAAGGGGTGTAAGGGGGAGGTTTGGGAGAGAAGAAAGATTCGGGGGGGGGGAGTAGGGGGGGAGGGGGGGCCAGAGTCAGGAGATGTAAAGTATAGCGAAGAGAAGAGGAAGGGAGAGAGAGGGAAGGGGGGATGGAGAGGTGTGTAAGGGGGTAGAGGTGGGAGGGGGGCGGTAGTTGAGGGAGGTGAGTGGTAGAAGAGGGGGAAGGGGAGGGGGGGTAAGAGGTAGGAAAAGAGGGTAAGGTGAGCGAGGGAGGGGGGGACGTACGCGGGGAGGGAAGGAGGGTAAAGAAGTTGGAGGGAGAAGGGGGGGGCGATAAGAGAGTGTGGAGAGGGTTAGAGGGGGGAGGGAGTAGGTAGGAAGGCGGTTGCGAAGGTAGAGGTGAGTAGCGGTGTAAGGGCGAGGAGGTTAGTAAAAAGGAAGGGGTTGAGGAAGTGGAGAAAGCGGGAGAGTGGGTTTGGGGGGGTGGGAAAGGAGGGGTTGGTAGGAGGAGGGGGAGGGCGAGGCGGGGAGGAGGTAGGGGGGACGGGGAGGAGGAAAAAAAGGGAGAAGAAAGGGGGAGGGGGGGGACTAGGGGGGGGAGGGTGGGGGGAGGGGGAGTGGGGGGGGGGGGGGTCTGTGGAAGGAGGGGGGGAGAACAGCGGTGATAGAGGGGAGGGGGGGAGAGTAAGAGAAGAAAGGAAGAGGCAGAGAGGGGTAGGATGGAGGGAAAAGGAGGGAGGAGGTAGGGGAGGGATGGAGAGGTGGTGGATGGGGGCGATGAGGGAAGGGGGTCGGGGGTGGGAGTGGGTAGAGAGAGAAGAGGAAGGTGCGAGGGGGTGGGGGGGGAGGGGGAGAGTGGGAAGGGTGGGAGGAGGAGAGAGGGAGGTAGGGGAAGAGAGAGGGGCGTAGGACGGAGGGTGCGGGGGCGAGGAAGGAGGGGGCTTGGAGATGTAGGAAAGGAGGGGTGGGAAGGGAGAGGAAAGAAGGAAGAGGAAGAGAGGGTGTAGGGTGGAAGGGGAGAAGGGAGGAGGAAGGTGGGGGGAGGGAGGTGGGAGGGTACGGAAGGAGAGCTTGAGGGGAGGGAACGGGACGTGACTGGGGCGTGCGTGTAAGAAGAGAGAAGTGTGGGGGTGGGTAGTCGAGGTTGGACGGGGGTAGAGAGTTAGGAGAGGGTAAGTAAAAAGTGGAGGAGTGGGGGAGGGGTAGAGGGTAGTGGGGTAGAGGTAGGGGAGGAGTGAGGAAGGGGTTAGAGGAGAAGGAGGGGGGAAAGGAGGGGAGGGAGGGGGGGGGGGGAAGGTAAGGTTGAGGGTAGGGAGGAGGAGGGAGAAGAGGGAGAGGGAGAGGGGGAGGGGGGAGTGGGAAGGGCGAGAAGTTTAGGGGGTGGAGGGAGGGGGAGGGTAGGGAGAGGGGTGGGTGAAGTCTCGAGGGGGGTTGGAGCGGAGTTAGAAGTTGGTGCAGGAGGGGAGAGGTGGGACGGGGGGGGGAGGGTAAGGGGGGGTACAGGAGAGGGGGAGGGAGGGAGGATGGGGGGCGGGGGAGGGGTGAGTGGGGAGGGGTGACGGGAGGAAGGAAGGGGGAGAGGAAAGAAGAGGTTAAGATGCGGTCGGGGGAGAAGGAGGGAAAGAAGGAGGAGGCGGAAGCGAGGTCGCAAGAGGGGGGGGAGGTGAAGGGGGGGGAGGGGAGGGGAGACGGAGGAGGAAGGAAGTTGGTGAAGAAGCGAAGGAAACGGGAAGAAAGAGGGGGGGAAGAGGCAGGAGGGGCAATAGAGACGAGTGAGGGGGGTGTGGGGCGATCGCAGGAGGAGGTGGGGAGGTAGTAGGGAGAAGGAGAAAGAGAAACGAAAGGGGTAAAGTAGGAAGGGAGGGGAAGGGAGGGTGGGGGTGCGGGGAAAGAAGGAAAAGGAAGGAGCGAGGAGAGGGGGGGGAGGGGAGGGGAGGGGAAAGGTAAGGGAGGGGCGTGGGGAGCGGGAGGGGTGGGGTAGGTTACGAGATAGGGGAAAAAGGGGAGGAGGGAAGGGAAAAAAAAGGAGAGGAAGAGAGAAAAATAAGGGAGGAAAGACAGAAGGGCAGTGTGGGTAAGCGGGGGGAGGAGGAGAGCATGAGAGGGGAGGTAGGAGGGGGGGGGAGGGGAGGGGGAGGGGAGGTACGTAGGAGCGCAGCAGGGTAGGGGGAGGGGAGGGGGGGGAAGGGTTAGGGAGGGAAGAGGGGGAGAGTTTGGGGGGGAGCGAGGACCGGCAAGGGGGGTTGATAGATGGAGTAGGTAGGGAAGGGGGGGAGGAGAGGAGAGGGAGAGCGAGTTAGTTGGAGGAGGTCGTGCGGGCAGGAAGGGAGGGAAAAGGAGGCGATGATGGAGAGGGTGAGGGGAGGTGAGGGTGGGACGAGGGGGGAGGGGACAGGTAGAAAAAGAGGGGTTGTGTATAGGAGGGGGGAAAAGAGGGGAGGAGGGGAACGTTAGGGGGGAAAAGGTAGAAGAGGGGTGATCGGAGGGGGAACGTATGAAGGAGAGGTAGGAAGAGGGAAGTCAAGGGTGGGGGGGGAGGGGAGCGGGGGTGGGGGAGTGGCGAGGGGGTGAGAGAGTGTGAGGGAGGAGCAGGGAGGAGGGGCAGGGGGATAGAAGAAGAAGAGAGGGGAGGTGGAGAAGGTGGATGGGGGCAAGGTGGGGAGGGGGTAAAGGGAGAGGGGAGGGGGGAGTGCTAGAGGAGGACGAGGGGCAGAGGGGAGTCGGACGGAGAGAGAGAGGGGGTTCGCACGCAGCGAGCGCCGGCGTGTGGGAGTCTCGCTATCATCTGTTCCACGCTAGTAACCTTTATCTCCTTTCCCTTTTTTTCTTCCTTTCTTTACTTCTTTCTTTTCTTTTTATATTTTTTTTCTTCTTTTTTTTTTTTACCTTTTCCTTTACTTTCCTTTCTTTTTCTCTTCTTCTTTTTAATCTTCTTCTTTTTTATCTCCTCTCGTAATCTTTACTTCTTCTTTCTATTTATCTTCCCTTTCCCCCTACTTCTCCTCTATATTCTTTTTTATCTTTTTTTTTTCTATCTTTCTCCCTACTCTCCTTTTTCTTTTTGCTCTCTCTTATCCTTTTTCCTTATTTTTCTTCCTCGTTCTATCCCTCTTTTAATCATCCCTTTCCTTCCCTTATAAGTCTTCCTTTTCTTTTTCTTTCTTCTGCCTCTTCCCCTCCTTTCTTTCTTTTCCTTCCTTTCCACCTTTTAATACCTCTTAACTTCTATTATCTTCTAATCTCTTAAGTTTCACCAATTACTCCATATTACTGCAATTCTCAAATAAAAATGATATAAATAACATATCTTTTTGCAATAACTATACAAATGCGGTTAATAAACATGGGATAAATGATGCTATAAAATAGAACGTTATTTGATGTCTAATAATCCCTATTTGAATCCGACTTGTCCTCAAGTAGCCTTTAGGAAATTTATAAAATGTACCTAGGATATTTTCTGTTAAAACACTTATTTCGATCTAATTAAAGTACACTACCATACATCTTACGAATAGGAAGATGAAACACACTCAAAATCTCTCATAAATCTATGTTGGTAACATGTAATAAATCGCTCAATTTCTCGGTCGTGACGGAGTATTTTCTATCATCTACAGACTCTAGCCGCTATACAGGCTCTACCAACCATCCTCCACCCTAGACTCTCCATGAACATTCAAGCCCCTCTCGGCCCACACACCACATATGCCCCCCCCCCACACCATAGCGATTCACTTGAGATCCACCTATAATAAGCCCTATATCTTATGGGCCTCCTAAAGCATCCTGCTAAGAGGGACTACTCCGACGCTCCCCACCCGGTCCCCTTGCACTAATTTGACTATACACTTCCCTAGTCTTATATACCATCAGACACAAAAGTACCACTCTAACAAGGGCGTCCCCTGAAGCAACACCATGTATAAACACAACACAGCTATATCTCGACTACCACCCCACGGCATCCCCTCAGAGACACCGCGCTCGCTGGTCACAATCACGCATCTCTTGCATCCCCACGCGTCCCAAATTTACACCCATCAACCATCGCGTCAAAAACCACCCACCCCCCCCCCACCATTGGCATCGCGACAGAAAATGCAACACCCACCCAACACTTACCTAGCGCGTATCGAGGTGATCACCACTCCCCTGCCCCTATATCCAAGCAACCCCCCTGCGTATACCAATATACCATAACTCAGCTATCTCATACTCAAATACTGTCACCGCGTCACCCTGCCCAACCTCACCCGGATAAGCACATGCCCTCTTCTACCATTAGGCCGTATCACACGCACGACCCTATAGATCTCACTGCCCCCACACCCACACCTACGCCGCATATCAATCCTCATACCTCACTTGCGTCACGCGTCCACCCATAAAACTAGGGTGCTCTCACCCACTCCTAGGTTAAACACGTCGTGAGCAGATCGCTCTCTCTCTCCATCTTGCTTAAATAACATTGTATAAGTACCATACACACATTGCAGTTACCGCCTCACGATTATGCTTAAGCTATGATTACTTTGTCCCACACCCCCCACCCCCACCCCCCTCTAAGTCCCCAAAACCAGCCTCACACCGACGTACGGCACTTAAGTCCTAACATCCCCAAGCTCTTAACAACGTCCACACTGATTCACTCTCAGCTCTCCTCAAAATACCTAACCTACTCCAATAACCTTACTCCACCCAACGTTCGCGCCTCGCGCTATCTCATATCGACTGTCTACTCAGCACAATCTTTCTCTCTCCTAACACACAAAATACTCTATTACAATGTCCACTCGTTGCCTCCCATATAGGCCTCAGCCACCCACCAACCCCCGCCCACCGCACCCCAGCGCGCGAGCGACCTCTCACTCAGTCTCCTCTCTCTGCTACACACAATCCTACCCACACCACTAATACTATCGTTTGTATCATTTATCCCTCACGACAAACGCAGTTAGTCATAACCCGCCTTATGAGAGCATCCACCTCGACGCTCATAATTCCTCATCCAACACCCGGTATGCGCTCTTTTTGGCGACCTCCTCACACAATTCATCTACCTCACTCTCCGTCCAATACCCATAGAGTGAGTTCTGATGACTGATTTTTTGCTATTCTTTTCGATCCCCCAGATCTTTTTCCTATCCCAATTTCTCTCTTAATACACATACCACCTCTATACATACATAGAGATACTAGGCACTGTAGTCCCCGAGACCTCACCCTCTATAATAATGAGACACTCGCCGAACCTATCGTCCCCCTCCTACCACGGCGCCAATGAGAGATAGATCAGCCTTGCTCTTCACCCAGGCCTGCTCTGCTCCCGACCATACCCTCGCGCTGCACCCCCAAAACCCAGGTGAGTAGTAAAATCACATGAGCTTTGACTACTAATATACATTCCCATTTGCAATGTGCAAATTTCCAACCGCACCAAAGATAGAAAATGACACAAGACTCGGGAAATACAAACTTTACACTTTAAGCAACTAGCAACTGTAAATTAAACTTTAATCTAACAGGGTAGGTTAAGGTGTAAGGGTGTAACGAAACAAATAGTTGGTGTAAATTCCTAAAGGATTGGCTCTACGGGTTGTTCTAGTGGATCATCACTCTAAAGATGAGAGTGGAAGGGTTTAACGGGAGGTTAACTAACCGGTGTAGTTAGTTAATAAACAACATGTATAGGCGATTTGGTTATAATCCTAAGATTTACCAATTTAAACAAGTTACTCCAATTAAATCCATAATACTCATTATTATGGTCTCGAATAGATATACCAAGCCAAGTTCTAAAGTCTACAACATCACCGGCACACTCATATTTTGTGGATTTTGGGTAAACATTTGGAAACGGAAAGGTTAAATCCTCACAATATCTAACAAGGGTTATTGTGTGCGGGTTATGTAACAAGTAATTTCACAAAAGTATGCTTGAAATTTTTTTAAATTTGAGCATAATTTAAGCTTTTTATTGTGAAAAATAGGACAAGTGATCATTCTAATTCTATCCCCCACTTGAATTATACAACGTCCTCGTTGTATATATAAAACATTAAAAACGGCAATTTAAAAAGAATTAAAATGAGAAACTCCCCTGATATTTGCTCGGTAGATTCTCTAATTTGTGTTTATAAGCAAGATTTTATGTTGAACAGCCGTCTTGAGGTTTCAAGACTCTAACACTTCAAGATTTCCAGATTCGTAAATTCTCCACCAATATTCATCGATATTTCCTTCACGAGGTCCTGCGTAAAATATAGGAAAAACAGGTGCATTCCTATCTTGGTACCTACGGTTAATTTAAACTAAACTAAAACAAACTAAATATGGGTCAGTCTATGGATACGGTGTATCAAATTAATGAATACGACGTATTCGTAGAATTGACAATAATGTTTTTAAAGTGCATCAAAAGATAAAGACTGATAACGTCTAGACAGTCAATACGCCGTGGGGTGGAACGGATATGCCATATTGAAGTCTGGGAAGACAGACCTGATAACAAAATTAAATAACATTCCAGGTTGTCTCCCGGGAAGCACTTTTGTTTACAGCGAAGTCTTTAAGTTAGAATTTTCTTCAACTTCCTTTTTATTCCTTGGTGCGCGTCACCATCCATCCTTCGTTCATCATATGAAAGATTTCTTGATATGTACGGCATGCATTATTGCTCTTTCTTGTTAGATTGTCGTATTCATCTTCTTTAATAGCAACATATTCTTCGCCTTGTCCAAATGAATACTTGATCATCTCGAATCTTTGTATCGTGCATACCAGTGGCTCATGAGCTTTACATAATTCTTCTCTTTCATTATCGTCATGATTTGTCTTACAAGTATCATCATAGTTTGTATATATGTCCCATCGTCTCATTTCTTCATAATTTGACTCATCATCATCATCTTTGATAAATCCTTCCATGATAGCCTTGTTTCTTAAAGCTTCATCTTTAAGCTCACTATCTTCCAAAGCTTTGTACCACTCGTAATCTTGATAAAGACGTTGATTTTCAATAATAAATGTTCCAGGTAAGTTTCCTCCATTACAGTATCCATCATTCATCGAACTACATGTTGGCCATTTCGAACACCTAGTTTTATAATTGAAAGGCTTGCAAGTATGTATGACTGGCTTCGGTTCTGTCTAAACTCCAGTGTCAGTCCATGGCTTCTCATCGACCCATGGCACGTCCTTGTTCCATTCATAGATCCAATTAGTCTTGTAATCTTCATAGGTCTTGAATCTTATAATATACTTTGTAAGTAAATCTGGATCCACTTCAAGAAGATAGTTAAACTCCTTAAATACTAAACAGAGAGGTGTCTCGTAATCAAATATATTAGTGTCGATCCTAAAGACTTTATCGTCTTCATCATCAGAAGATTCCTCATCAGTGAGCTCAACTTCATTATCTCCTCTGTTCTAGTAAATCCATAATGCTTTCATAGTATATTGATCCATCGTCTTGTAGTTGAAAAACTTTGATCTCAAACATTCAATAAATGCAACATCAGACGGATCATATCCCATATCATCATCAGCTTCTTGTTCTGAATCATTATCCATTTTTGAGTTACATGGGATATTATCAACTTCAACCTTATATGTGAATAAATCATCATCCATTTTGCTTAATTGACTGACTTCGTTGTTGAAAACATCAAGTGATGTATCGCAAGTGAGGGAATCATCTTCGACCTTAATATCCGTAATTTTCTCGAACTCTCCTTTGATAACCTTTGTCATTCTTACTAAAAAATACCCAGAAAATTATCAGTAGAACCAGCGGGAGAGAGGTATATAAAAAAATTTGGCTTAAAAGTTCCAAGAATTTTATCAGATGATCAATACGCTGTATCCAACGGCAGTAGATACGCCATATCCAGTGGTAGTGGATACGCCGTATTCAACTATCGACCAGAACAGTGTATTTAAGAAAAATAATTAAATACGCAAACAATTAAACACACAAATATATACAATATACAAATATACAAAATATACAGAATATACAAGAATATACACTAATCTAAATTACACTAATCCTAAGGGTTAGATCTAATCTAATGTTAAAAACCAAAATATCAAAATAAAAATCAAGATTAATTTTCACTCCCCGGCAACGGCGCCAAAAACTTGATGTGTCGTTATGTGGTGTATATTTTATTGATTCAAGTTTTAAATTTATATTTTGTCGACTTAACCAAAAACAACACTTTAACGGGCAGTGTACCTGATCGGTAGTAGTTTCGTGGTAAGTAGGGTGTCGATCACTGAGAGCGAGGTTAAATCTACCAATTTAATTAATATCTTGGTTATCTAATATATGTTAATTCTATTCTAATCTAAACCCATGTTAAACCTATGTCAATCTAAATCCTAATTCTAATGGGAAAAGGGGGATTTTTAGTCTGAGAGTCTAGCACGGTTACCCACGCAAGCTAATAGACAAAAGATAAAAGAGCGGTCGAACCTTATATAAGAAAACTATATTAAACATTATTAATTCCATTAGAACGTTGGTTTGTTTATTTAGTGCAATGATTTCTTCTCTCGAGGTGGCATATCGTTCTTAAGACTTAGGCATTACATCATCCTAAGACCTAGACACATT
>BQNB010082497.1:2354-29312 GCA_026074375.1 Tanacetum coccineum
TCTTTTTAGATGGATGATGTGGATGAGTCCCCTAGTATCCAACCTTTTTTTGGTATCCAATATAACTCTCCTCTTTGTTATGAGGGAAAACATTAATTAATTTTGTGGCATTTCATAATACTTCGTAATTAATTATCAACATGTCATTTTTTCCTTGTTTTTTAATTTATGTAACGCGAAATCTTTTATTCTGTATATATTACGGTATTTTGCAAAAAAAAATATTAACGAAATGGACATCAATTTGAAGAGGATAAATAAATACGTTTATTGGTATTATTTGTTTGATGAAACACTTCATAATTTTATATATACATGATATTAAAAGACATTGGTTGTGTATTTGAATGAAAGAGAGTGTTTCTTGCAGCCAATGTAACAAGAAATAATTCGTAAATAAAGTGTGGACAATCTCGTCATTTCAATATATATAAATAAATTATAATATTATATAAATATAGTAAAGTATATAAAGAGATAAAGATCAAATAAAAAAACAAATATTCGTAATAAGGATAAAAAGATATTTTAATGAAAAAGTTATTAAAAAACTCTGAAAAAAATACACAAAATCGTGGATGTTTGGTTGCATGAAAAATTTGTTGAACATAATTTGTTTTTCTAAAAGTGGAAATTTTTGCCGAAAAAAAACGTTTCTGCATTAAATCGTTTTTTTGATCAAAAATTCTCGTTTTGTACCCACAGTTTTTTTTGACTTTTTGCATCAAAATTTTATTGCGCATCAAACAATAACAAGTTAAAAATTTTGTGCATCAAAAAAATTTTTTTGCAATATAATTTTTTCTTATTTTTGCCATTAAAACAAACGTATAAAAACGTATAAAAACTCAAAATTAAAAAAACTTATTTTACAAAAGTTTTATGCACCAACATACCTGATTTTGTGAAAAAAATTTAGAATTTTTGAGAACTTAAAAAAAAAAAACTTTTTTACCATTCTCACCGATATTTGTCTTTTTATTTTAACCTTTTTCTCTCTCTTATTTATATATATATATATATATTCAAAATTGAGTAAAGTTAAAAAAATATGCCATCATAGCTCTCACTTTTTCAAATTTTACTTTTAAATGGCTTATGATATATGTACCCCCCTAAATCATCATTTGTACCCCTCCTCCCCCGGGTTTTTTCCGGGTTTTTTTTTGTATTTTATTTTTTTGTATATGTTATAAAACTGTGACACGGAAAAAATGGAACGAAAAATATAAAGTTTAACATGTCAAAAGTATGAAACTGTCAAAAATTACGGAACAGAAACTGATAAAAAAACTGCGTTGCACTGTAAAAAGGGGGTACAAAATAAATATTTTGTACCTTTTTGACACTATTCATGAGGAGGGGGTACCAATAGGGGTACCCCTTTTAAATGGAGTACCATCTTGTCATCACACATCGGAATCACATCTCATAAAACCATCACATCACATGTGACATTGTTTTACTCTTTAGGGTTTCATATTTTCCAATGTAGTACTCGTAGTATTCTGTTATCCTATTTCAAGATTATTATAAATATACACATTAGGTGACTGATCCACTGTCGTTTTGATAGTGGGTCACCCGCTACAGTAACGGGCTCTCATTTTTGGGTCAGCCTGATTTTTTTTTTAAATTTGTATGCACAAAGTAGGAATGGAAAAAAAAAATTACAAAAGTTTTGATTTATTCAGATAAAAAAATACCCGCGGAAACATCTTCGATACCTAATAACTTTAAAATAATCGATATGGTCACAAACCTACAACCCATTATATTAAAAAAAAACCAATATAACAAAAAAAACAACACTTTAAACATGAGGCCTAACACATAAGCCATATAAAAAAATTTTATTACTAATATACACATTTGTCGACAAACTAGCCTAAAATTCGCATAAAATGTGGCCCAAAATCTGGCCCAAAGTAAAAAAAAATACAAAACGGTCCCTCAACTTTTAACTATTTACGATTTTCTTACACAAAAAATCCCGTAAAAAAATTAACAAAAAAAACACATCAAGTTTTTATTGTTCACAACTTTTTTACATTCATCGGCTCAAATAAAAAGATATCGAACCTTCTCAAAAAAAAATATTGGGGAAAAAATTATCCCCTCCCAACGCAAATTTTTTTTTCCCGAATCGTAAAAAAAAGAAAATATCCGGGAAAAACTTAGCCAAAAAAAAATTACAAAACGGACCCTCACCTTTTAACTATTTACGATTTTCTTACACAAAAAATCCCGTAAAAAAATTAACAAAAAAAACACATCAAGTTTTTATTGTTCACAACTTTTTTACATTCATCAGCCCAAATAAAAAGATATCGAACCGTCCCAAAAAAAATATTCGGGAAAAAATTCACCCGTTCCAACGCAAATTAGCCAAAAAAAAATATCCGGGAAAAAATTAGCCAAAAAAAACAACCCAAAATAGCCTAAAATCTGGCCCAAAGTAAAAAAAAATACAAAACGGACCCTCACCTTTTAACTATTTACGATTTTCTTACACAAAAATTCCCGTAAAAAAATTTACAAAACCGTTCAAAAAAAAAGAAAATATTCAGGAAAAAATTAGCCCGTCCCAACGCAATTTTTTTTCCCCGAATCATACAAAAAAAGAAAATATTAAAAATTAACCCCGCCATAACGCATCGCCAAAAAAAAACCCCCGAAACGTAAAAAAAATTATTCGGGAAAAAATTAGCCCCGCCGCAACGCGCGGGTTCTTTTGCTTGTTATGTCATCATTCCTAGTATAGTAACTAAGGGTGTGTTTGGTGTGAGGGTTTAGGAATCAAGGAATGAGTTTGATACTCGTTTTTTTTTGAACGGCGATTTATTAAAACTAAGAACTAGCAAGGAGCTAGAGTTACAAAACAATAAGAGAAGGGTTTTTTAGCCATACGTCCCAACTGAACGCGGCTTTACATCTGAAACTACACCAATAAAAAGAACTCGATACAATATCATCAAACAACTTCGCTTTAAAAGGAGGATTGCTGTCAAAGAGGGTCTTATTGCGAAATACCCAGATATGCCACCATAAAGAATATATAACTCCTTCCAACATCAATTTGATCTTTACCGATAGACGAAGAGAGTTCAACCATTCCAACCACTCCTCATAAGAGCTACAGCCGTCGAAAGAAATGTCCCACCACCGAGCAATCTTGCTATAGAGCTGACGAATCAAGATACAATTAAAGAACAAATGTGAAGAAGACTCCACCCCCTGCTGACATAACGGGCATGAGAGAGAACTAATATCCATGCCTCGGCGAGAGATGTTAAACCTAGTTGGAAGAGCATTCAATTTAACTTTCCAGGCAAAGACGTTCAACTTGATTGGCATATATTTCACCCACCGAGTTCTAGACGAAACAGTTGAGGATCGAGTAACATCAATCAAATGCCTGATCGAGCTCACAGAAAACTCACCTGTACCATCAAGAGCCCAAGCGTACCTGTCCGTCTGCGGCAGAAGATTAATGCCACTAATAAGCTCCGTAAGAGCATCGTATTGCGACTGTTCAACTCCCCCCCGAACTACACGACGCAAAGAAGACTCCAGGTTAGAATTAACAAGCTTACATCTGACACTTACCTTTTTGCAAGTATCCAACGCATATATCCTTGGAAATCTGCTCTTAAGAATACCCACTTCACACCATTTATCATCCCAGAAAGAGAACTTATCCCCGTCCCCTAATTTGGGTTTCAGAAACTCAAAAAAATTAACCCCATGCTCTTTGAGAATCGAAGCTTCATTCACAATATTGAGCCAACAAGAACGAGCTCCTGCTTTTAACTCTTTACCCACGCAACCATCCTCGCCATGGATAGCCTTCACAACCCGAGCCCAAATCGAATTGGGGTAAGTATAAAATCTCCATAACCATTTTAACATAAGTCCTCTGTTGAGAGCATAAAGGCTGGCAACACCAAGACCCCCTTTTTCCTTCGGAGTAACAACGCTACTCCATTTGATCCATGAAGCCTTACGATGACTACGATCATGCCCATTAAAAAAATGACAACGGATCGATTCTAACTCATGAAGAACCATCTTTGGAACACGGTATGTAGACATGTGGAAAATAGGGATGGAACCAAGGACAACCTTGAGTAAAGTGAGCCTACCCCCTATAGAGAGAGTTTTCAATTTCCATTTGGAAAGGCGAGCTTTAACTTTATCTACTACATCATTCCATTCAGAAATCCTTGACATAGAACCACCAACTTTCAAGCCCAAGTAAGTAAACGGAGCGCGAAAGGTGAGACAACCAAGTTTTACAGCAGCTTGTTTGATTAATGAGTCCTCCACGTGAATACCCATCAACTTACTTTTGCTCATATTAATTTTGAGGCCAGAAGCACGATGAAAACACTCCAAGACATTAACAAGAGTGTTAATATTACCTTGACACCATTTACCTACGAACACAGCATCATCCGCAAAGAACAAGTGGGATACCGTCACCGAATTGCTCAGTTTAATACCCGTAAACATACCAGCATCTATTACTCTTTGAAAAGATAAATGGAGGCTCTCCATAACAAGGATAAATAAGAAAGGGGATAATGGATCACCTTGTTTGAGGCCTTTAAAAAATTGAAATTCCTTCGTTGGGGAGCCATTGGTAAGGATCGAACCCCTTGAAGAGCTAAGGCAATTACGAATCCAAGCACGCCACTTGCTGCCAAAACCAAACTTGAATAAAACATCGTCCAAGTAGTCCCATCTAACCGAATCAAAAGCCTTCTCAAAATCCACTTTAAAGATAACCGCTTTCCGTTTTTTAGAGCGACACCATTGGATAAGTTCATTTATAATAAAGGGCCCGTCTAACATTTGCCTTCCTGTAACAAAAGCCGACTGCACTTCACTAACAATCCCGTCTAGCACATTAACAAGTCTATTAGCCAAAATTTTAGCTATAATCTTATAAACACTCCCAATCAGACTAATAGGCCGAAAGTCTTTAACAAGATTGGCATCGGGAACTTTAGGGATCAACGCAATGAAAGAAGAGTTGCAACAATTAGGGATCTCACCATTCATGAAAAAATACTTGATAGCCTCAAACACATTGGTTTTTTCAGAAGTGCAAGGGTTTAGGGTACTTCTATTGGTTTTCCCTCTTAATTGGATTTGACGGTTTATGCATTGCCTTTCAGTTTCGCTGGCTAAGTTTCTAGTATCATGATGGTTCACATTAATCCTCTCTATCACAGCCACAAAATGCATCTATATATACCACTAATTATTTTAATCTTGATCATTCATTCTAATCTTCTCACACATAACTCTCACCTACTTTTTTTACTCATTTGATTAAATGGCTTCTGGATCCTCGAATGTTGTGGCAAGGCGTGCTATTGATGAAATCTCCGAGTGTTGTGGTGAGACTGAAACACCCAAATACATGAAGTTTTTTATCTTCTAAGAAATTACAGAGTGCAAGCGTTTGATTAGGGTTCTCCGTGATGAAGTTGATATTGCAAAGAGTGCTTTAGGTCAGGTGAATGCGATGATTGCTGAAATGGAAGTTATGGATGATGCGTTTGAGTATGCTGACAGTTTGGGTTGCTTGAAGGATAGCAAAAGGATCTTGGGTTTGAATCAGAGGATTGAAGACACCTAGGGTCTTGGTAGTTTTTTGGTCTAATGATAATTGTCTACTAATGTTGATGTTTTCTTATTTCTAGCTTATGTTTTGGACCGGTTGTAGTTGAAGCTTGTATGAACAATGTTAATGGGGGTTTTAATGAAATATGAATGCTATGATCTTAATCTATGTTTTCGTTTTTACAATGTTTAATTTTTATGTTTGTGAATTGATGTTTGTTATCCTGACATGTGAATGAAATGTTTGATATTTTACTGTAAAGATTAGTAGCTTTAGTCTTTTGAAGTGAGAAATAGTTTAAGCTATTTATGGCTATCAATTTGTTATTGTGTAGTTGCGAATGATAATGAATAGTTAATGTAAGCTTTTGATGTGAGGAAGCTATTAAGGCTCTTTTGTTTGTTAATTTGTTGCTTTTTTGGAGTTGCTACGGACAGTATTCACAATTCTACGATGTTCAAAATTAGCTCATGTTATCGACCTATCAATAAATGTGTGATTGTTTTTAATATCACTTTCGGCGGCATTGTTGTCCCTTTTCCTTAAGTTTTGTTGATTTGAGGTTTTGATGTGTGAAATGTAAGAAGGCAGTTTTATGTTGAATCTTTCTCTTCTTTCATGGCTACGAACTGAGGTGAAACTAAATGGTAATCTCCAGTTGCGTCGTTTGTAGGTTTTTATATTGTTTGGTTCAAACTTAAGTTGTTTCAATACTTTAATCATGTTTACGCAGCTTAGATATTGTATTTGGTATGTTTTATTATCCGTTGCTTGGTGTTTTGTTAGTGCAATTTGTAGATTTAGCAACATGGTAAATGGCATTACTGGTCGCAGTTTGTATCTAATAATTTTTATTTATTAGCCAACTAAAACTTGTTTTCCACATGTATAGGTTGTTTCAGAAGAAGTGTAGCAGGATATTGCCTGAAGTGAGCACCTCTTGCATATGAAGGTGTGTTTTGCGATGTCATGTCTTTATCTTTTATAATGCTTTCTTTCTGTTTATGATGACTCAGTAGAAAATGGTTAGGCAATGTATGTAGGGAGTATGTTATGCATTTGGTTTTCTACAATTTATAGAATGCAATTGTTATGGTGCTGAGACAATGATAATAATTGCAATAATTTAAACATTAGTCTTATATGTAGGTAGTTCTCCTAGGAAACATTGTTGAAGGCCTCCCTAAAAACTATGTTACGCGTATGATTCTTGAATTCCTTATCCTCATCTTCAATCATTAAGATCTTTAGCCCATCTGGACTTGTGACCCGAGATAGTGCCACGTAAAGCTGTCCATGACTAAACATAGGGTTTGGTAAATAGAGGCCCACATAATTTAGAAACTGCCCTTGACTTTTATTAATTGTCATTGCATAGCACGACTTGACTGGAAATTGTCTTCGTTTCAATATAAACGGCCATTTTGATTTTGTAGATGACATCGCAATTCTGTGTATGATGATGGTGTCTCCTACATGTGATCCAGTCAGGATTTTAGCATGAATAACAAATTAGGCAAGATCAGTGATGATGAGCCTCGTCCCGTTGCACAGACCCTGACTTGGGTTTATATTCCGAATGAGCATTATTGAGAGTTCCTTTTTTAAGCAGAGGGCATGGGGGCATTCCTTGAAAATTTAATGAATTTAAGAACTCGATTGGGTATAGGTCGTGTTGATCTGCAGTATTTGTGGATGCTTTACAGATTTCGTCTGCACTATTGTAAGTAACAGGGGCCCCTCCCAATTTTTTGAACATGTTTTTGTTGATTGCATCAGCATCATCATTCCTTGGGGTTAGAATTGCTCTTTCTGTAAGATATTCATCATCACCTTGCCTTGAAGTGAAATCGGGGTACGTTTCTGCGACAATCTGCTTAATTGGAGAGGTCCATGATTTGATAAGGAATTATTCTGGAATCTCAATCCACGTTGGCTCATCTTCCGAATCCTTTTTTAGCTGGTAATTTCCCATCACCCACAGCCAGCACCCATCTATTGAAATCTTGTTTTCGATTATCAATTTCTCCATTGCAAGCATATTCATTTACACGCATGCTACGTGTAAGCGTGTAAACCTTGCAATATTTCCACAACTCTGATTGGTTTATGCAAGCTTGAATTACCTCTGGTATTTTAGCATTTGGAATAACTGGCAGAATCTGCCGAAAGTCCCCTCCGAGCAATACTGTCATTCCTCCAAAAATACGATTTCTTCTGGCTTGATTTTTGTATCCCAATATATCTTGTAACGTCTTGTCTAATGATTCAAAAGCATATCTTTGAGTCATGGGTGCCTCGTCCTAAATTATTAGCCGAACGTGTTGCAGTAGTTCTGCTAAATGGGTTCCTTGTTTGATACCGCATGTGCTATTCCCCATTAGCTCCAGTGGTATAACAAATCTGCTATGAGCTGTTTTGCCTGCTGATAGTAGCCATTAGAAATGAATTGGTTTTCCCAAAGGGGGTACAGAGACAAGGCTGGTGTTATTTCATTTGTTGATAGACGTGTTTCAATGGAGCTTGCTGAAACTGCGAAAGAGAGTTGGAGAAGAAGAGACATTACAAACTTTGAATATCTCATGATGACATAATCACTTGTTTATACGCGAGTGTAGAGCTTGATTTATATAAGGTCTCTGCAACATCCATCAGGATGCCAGCTGTCAAAATTGGTTGTGTCTCGACATGGAAAGATTGTCCTCTATGCTGATGATGATCTCTGTTTACGCCGATGATGATCTCTGTTTACACCTCTATTCTATAAACGGGAAACATCTTAATTCTTGTGAATCGAGTGGGCGTTTAAACTGTATTGAGTGGTGAGTTCTTGGTTTGTGCTAGAGATCAAGGACAGATTGTCGTAAGTAAGGTCTATGAAGTCGTTAGAGATTATAGGAAGGTATAGTGGCACTGGGAAGATTATAACTTCGCTAACCGTGACTCAAGAGGAATGTGTAGATGGTACCCGAAGCATGAAATCGATACATGCTTGCTGGTTGATAGAGATTATGACAACTTCATTCAGGTATGTTTTTGTTTCCTGTACAAATTTTTATCAGGGTTCTCATAACTGGTTGGGTCGAGCGGGTTGGGTTAACGGGCCAAAATAGGTCAAGAAATGTGTCAGCTTTAATATATTGGTCAGGTTGGTTTGATAAATGTGATGCTTGTCAAAGTGCTAAAAAATGATGTTCTGTACCAAAGGTGTTCAACCAACACACACTTGCTGTATTCAGCATTGTATTTGTCCCCTTTGAGACAGTAAAATGTGGCCAAACGATACATTTTCCGTTTTTGATTAAAATCGACACATTCTAACACACAAATACATGTACATTATGTACTGTTAAAGTTAGATTGTGGACATGTATTACTACCAATCATAAATGTAACCATAGATATTAAATCCCCTTGTCGACTCTCAACATTGTACAGACGGGATCAACAAACCGCTTCTAGTAATATCATGAGCCTACATTTCAAAGAAATCTTGAAGTGAGTCTAGATCTTTAAGTGAGTCTGCAACTGCAAAAACATGAAGAAGACAAAAACATAAGTTCTCAAACCCACTAATTTTAGAGAAAGAAAAAAAAGAGTAGTAATGTATACTTTTCTTCAAAAGTTCTGGTGTGAGTTCACAGGTTGACTCAAAAGTCAACTCCTCTTTAGTTTGAGGATCAAAAGCAGGGTTGTGGATATGAGCATTGACAAACACCCAAAGATAGCTCTCTATAACATTTGGTTCCAGATCGAAAATCGTTGAAAGGTAATCGGCAATCTGACTCGTTATATACCCTCCCTCCATCGTCGGGATATTATTCACAAAACTCACCTAATTAATTCATAAGCATATGTTAGTGAATATTTACCTCATAAACTCAATACAAAATTTTATACCTGGTCAAAATGCTCAAAAACGAGATCAGCTGTAGCAACACAAATCTCACATCTATCATTGAGTTTTTCATAAATCCTATATGAAATGAGAGATGATTAGCATCAAAATTAGCAATTAAGTATTCAGCATAAATATTAAAAAAAAGAAAAAGAACCTAACCTGGTAGGATAAGTACCAGATGCTTGGAGATAAAGCTCAACATAGTCTTCAAACGTTCTAGGTAGAAAGCGTGTTCCATCTAGTCGAACCTTCACGCCTGAGCAGCATCCTGCTAAGTCGACCACCCGTCTCTTCATCAAAGCGACTATATCATGTTCAAGACATTCCATGCCAAATTGTGCTAAATGAGGTTTAAATGAAACCAAGCACCAATTTTGACTAATACGGACCCTTTTCAATTTCTTCCCGATGATCTTGAACACCTAAACAACAATGAGATGGAAACTATAACAAGCATACATTTATGTATTTTATATACAAATAAGTATGACACATCTATACATAATTTTAAAGGACATTGAAATAGACATTTTGCAATAGACCAGATTAAAACAAAATACACAATAAGATATTAAAACAAAACCCTAGTTACAAGGTATATAAACCCTGTAAACTAATTTAATTTAATGGAAACACCCCCTAATAAAAAAAATTAGTAGTGATAAAATTATCCAATAACCCTAACACAACAAAAATATCAATCAAAACTAAGTATAACTATATACCTCTTCAGATACCTCATTGCCATCGCCCTTCATAACCGAAACGAAAGGAAAGCCAGTAAAATTTATGTCATGAACACCTTCACCATGAGTCCAAACACTAATATTATTATCCGCAACATTTATGTTAACTAAGATATCTTTTACACCTTTTCTATCAGCTGCGCTTATAAGTATTTCGTCGAATATTTGGTAAACAAGTGGTACGAAGGTGATTGTTTTTTCTGTCATTTGGTTGTCTTTCCAGATCCATAGGGTTTCTTCCTTTCTTGCGATTCTTTCGGTGAGGTCGTCCATTAGGTTGTTACGGCGGGGTTTGTGATGGAAAAAGATGTGTTGAAAACCCCCAAATAAAGCCGTCTACATCAACTTCTTTTCTATAATAAAATATTATATGAGCTTATGGGCTATGGTCTTGTTTGTTAAGTCATGTTTAATTAAAAAATGACTTGATCATTTTTATTAGAGTTAATTGCATAAATGGTCCCTGTGGTCTGTCGGGTTTAACGAAAAAGGTCCCTAAACTTTTTTTTTCCCGGATCCTGTCCCCAAGGTTTTCACCCGTATCGGGTTTAGTCCCTTGACCAACATTTTCGTCACTTGACCGTTAACTTTATGGGTATTTTTGTCTTTTCAAATATATTTACATTAAAACCTATATAACTTTAAAAATATGGTCCCTGTGGTTTATGTGATATCACATATTTAGTCCTTCATTTTTTTTATATTTTTTCAACTTTCTAATTAATGTGTTAATTTTTTCTTTAAAAAATTTATGTAAGAATATTTAAAATTTTCGGTAAAAAAATTTTTTGAAATGTTTTAAAAAAAAATTTCTCGAAATGTTTTAAAAAAAAATTCGAATTTTTTTTTTCAGCCTTTATTTTCTCGAAATGTTTTAAAAATAAAAATTTCGAAAAAAAATTTACCGAAAATTTTAAATAAAATTCTATTAAATTTTGACGATAAATTGGCCGAAATTTTTCGTTAAAAATTAACCGAGAATTTTTCATTAAATTTTTACATAATTTTTTAAAAACTTTTCGTTATTTATATATTTTTATTTATATTTTTTAATTTTTTATTATTTTTATTTTTATTTTTTATTATTTATATTATTATTAAATTAATTTTTTTTATTATACTTAATTATTTTTTTTTGTTAGATACATGTTTTGTAGAAATTTGTGGTTTTCTGCTTTTCCATATAATATAAGTGAATAGATATATTTTAAGTTTTTATACAACTATTCTACGCGAGTTGCTCTCACTTGGAGTTTTGTTTAAGAAAGTGTCAAAAAGAGTTTTATCTTGAATCTACCATTAGTGAACAGTTTAAGTGGGAACTCTTTTTCTTTAATTGAAGGTCTTATTAAAATGCCCACCATGTGCTTGATAAAAGTCCTTATAGAACTAGAGAAGTGTTGTCAATTTCTGTAATACTAATCTTCACCATGTGAGTTGGTACACATAGAAATGTCAGTATGGAGGACCATGTAGTTCTAAGGTTGCAAGAGGATAAGGTCTTACTAGAAAGTATTTTAGCCACGCCACTTTGATCGGAATAGATGTATACCTGCTTTACAATGTTCAATTCAGTTTTGGTTTCTAACTTCTAGTTATGATAATCTAAATATTCAAAGCATTGTTAAAAAGTTTCATGTTGTATGCTATGATATCAGAACCCCATCTGTCTAATGCTAATATGGAAGGAGACTTGTTACACACTTACACAGAAGACTTCATTCAATGGGCCAATGTCACACCTCGACAATGGCGGCAACTCGAGAAGGCAACATAATGATCAATCATAACACAAAATCAAAATATACAGAAAACTACAATGCATAAACTTCAAGTGTTACTAAGACCATCAACCTCGAACATCCTCCAGTTATGTCCCAAATCATACCCAAATCCATAATCTCTTACAATTTCAAATGCCCACACAGGGGTCTAAATCCAAACTTAAACTAAAATACCCCATTATTAAAATCAAACAAACAAGCAAGCAAGACTTCTTATGAAAATCCACACGGGATACTTCTAAGTCTGCTATTATAAATCATCAAATTATTCTTCTTTCACTTCACCTGAAAATGATACTCGAACACGTCAATAATAATGCTGATGAGCTCGTAGGTTTGACCTTAAACCCAAAATCTGTGCCAATATCTCAAAATAGTAGACAATAGTGCATTATAATAGTGAATATATATGCAAATCAAATCATCAAATCAATCACCATATGTCACTTACGCACCTAAAGTGGCCTACCAACTGGAGCACTATATTAGGGCAGGACCTCACATAAACCTGGGTAGGCGTATCCATCCGCTCTAATAATCTCACAAATACTGGGTAGACGTACCCATCCGATCCAAACAATCATACCAATACTGGGTGGGCGTACCCATCCTATCCAAACAATCATACATCACATAATATTCACATAGCAGTCATAAGCACATATCTTGTCCCAAAAACAAAACCACATTTCGCACAGTTCAATTCAAAACATTTCAAAACACACCTGAGTATCATTTTCCCCCAACGGAAAAACAGTAAAAAGTGAGGCTACGAGAACTCACCTTAAGAAAGTCTTTAGCAATCAACTCTTAACTACTCAAGAAAATGCAACAACGCCCGCACACGAACTAGTCCGGTTAATGTCCCATTTTAATCACCTATTTCCAAAACAACTTCACGTTTGATGCATAGAGTTTAGATGCGTTGTACAAGTACTCAAAACAATTTAGTGGTGTGATGGTTGACGACATATCTAATAATCATATCAATCCGATATCTCAGCGGTACATACTTATATTATTTAAAAGAAATAGATAAGTAATATAAGTAAATATTTATAATAAATAAATAATTATAAATATATCTCGATAAGTCCATTCGGTAACCTTAGTCACCTTAAAAATAATCATTCTTTGGATGAAAATAAAACGTTTACTCATAATAAACATATTAGAGAAGTTTCGAGAAAAATTATATTTTTCGTCTTTTAGTGAATTTATTAAATAAATAAAATAATAAAATAATATTTTATTATTTAAAATCAAAAATCATGTTTTTAGTAAAATTTCGACATGACCTGTACGTTTAAACAACGTTTTCCAAGGTTTCAAGCCTTATTTCAACACATTTTTCACAAATTCGACACTTTCCGACAAAATTCCAACTCTCAATCTTTAACGTTTACTAAAATGTTTTTCCAAAAATAACGTTCAATATCACTTCGTAAATACATTTCACTTTCAAAAAGTCCGTCAAAACACTTAAAACGACCAAGTATCGCTTATTGGGCTTTTAGGCCCAATAAGGGTCCATTATACTCTTTACATATCCATAATACGATCCAAGCCCAAAAGTAAGGCCCTACATACGCTCATACTAATAAGTAGAAAATAATCCGGACCATAATAAGCCCTCCCATTAAGCCACGACTTAAATAAACTTAGGGCTTGTTTCTTTTTTTATATGAATTAAGTGGTTTTTCCACTAATGCCTCTTAATGGGTGGAGGGGGTTTTGGTGTGTGTATGGTATAAGATGAATTAAGGTGTTTGGGCCCACCACTCACCTAGGTATTATTGGAAAAAAGAAACACCCCCTTATTGGGCTGCCAGCCCATAAGCTCCAAAATACGTATATTAACCTTCAAAATAAGTTAATAAGCTACGTATCGCAGTTGGTTACTACCATAAGCCTAAAAAATAGTCCACAAATATACGCCATATCACAAAATAGTCAAAATCACTTTCCTAGTGATTTTGGAAAATAACGTGGCATATAAGCCCAAAATAAACCAAGAAATAGCTTAAAAATAAGCCCGAATAAGCTATACAAGCTACTATTAAAAATAGGGTTTTAGCCGTACAATAGCAACGTACTTTCGATTTTGTTCCATCTTGGTACGTGAAATAAGTATGACACATCTATACATAATTTTAAAGGACATTGAAATAGACATTTTGCAATAGACCAGATTAAAACAAAATACACAATAAGATATTAAAACAAAACCCTAGTTACAAGGTATATAAACCCTGTAAACTAATTTAATTTAATGGAAACACCCCCTAATAAAAAAATTAGTAGTGAGAAAATTATCCAATAACCCTAACACAAGAAAAATATCAATCTAAACTAAGTATAATTATATACCTCTTCAGATACCTCATTGCCATCGCCCTTCATAACCGAAACGAAAGGAAAGCCAGTAAAATTTATGTCATGAACACCTTCACCATGTGTCCAAACACTAATATTATTATCCGCAACATTTATGTTAACTAAGATATCTTTTACACCTTTTCTATCAGCTGCGCTTATAAGTATTTCGTCGAATATTTGGTAAACAAGTGGTACGAAGGTGATTGTTTTTTCTGTCATTTGGTTGTCTTTCCAGATCCATAGGGTTTCTTCCTTTCTAGCGACGGGGGTTTGTTCTTGCGACGGGGTTTGTTGATTCTATCGGTGAGGTCGTCCATGTTGGTTGTTACGACGGGGTTTGTGATGGAAAAAGATGTGTTGAAAACCCCCAAATAAAGCCGTCTATATATATCATCAGCTTCTTTTCTATAATAAAATATTATAAGGGCTTATGGGCTATGGGCTTGTTTGTTAAGTCATGTTTAATTAAAAGATGACTTGATCAGTTTTATTACTTAATAATTTCAGTCCACTACAACAAAAAAAGGCCTTTTAGACCTCCTTATTTAGACCCTTTCCGAAACGAACATGTCTATTTGAGCAATTAGGCCCGCCAATACATACATACATACGGTTAAATCCCAACACCGGTCCAAATATTAAAAAATTTATTTAGACCTCCCCTAAAGACCTGCTAGCTAAAACACCGGCTCAAATAGCTTGTTTTTTCACTTTTGTGTTTTAGGCGGCCAAATGCAACCTCAAATATTTTTACACACCGCCAAACTCAAAACCCTCACAAAACTTCAATTTTTTCACACACCGCCAAATAAACCACTAATAATTTTCAAAGATTTTAACTTCGTACCTACATTTAAATTGAAAATTGTAACTTTTGATTATATCAAATTAGTTTGAATCTACAAGTTTAGCTCGATTCTATCAATAATCACTCAATCAGGCATTGAACTAGTTCTGTTATGTAGTACTAGTACTCTATACTAGTTCTGTTCTGTAATACTAGTACTCTTTGAAGCTTTGCTAAGTGATGCAACTGCTCGTGTGAAATTAGCCTGTCAAACACAGCAGAAACTTGCAACTTAAAATAAGATAACAGAACTATAGGTGGCCATTTTAACCTATCTATAGTGTGTAAATAATCTAAACAACCTCCTAAATCAATTAATTATAAAAATATTCTCATTGTAATAAACGGACGAAAGTGTTTCCAACTTATTGACATGTTACCCAATCTACCCGCCCCGCCCATTTTAACACCTCTAAATAGATCTCAAATCGAGGGCAAGGTACCTGAGGAATGTGCTCTTTAGCAAGAATCTCATTAAGGGTTGCTCTTTTACAGAATGATTTTTAACCTTGATTAAAGAAAAAAAAGGATCAATAGCAAGCATCAAAGACAAATTAAATTAAAAAAATGTTTACATTCTTAAATGAAAACGATTGTAACCAAAAAGAGTAAAATAAAGAGAGCTCACCCAACATCGCCTGATATCCCATATGACATCCATAGGAACATCTGACTTTAAACCCAAAGGGTTACGTGAGTTCCAATATGCGATATCCATCATTGATCACAGCAGGCCTGAATAATATTACTGCAGGCGGGGAAATGCATTTAAGGGTTGCACAAAGATTGTGCATACTCAAGAAAAGAGGAACGTCGAACAATTCCTGAAATCATAAAACATCCACTTTTTTATCAGTTGGAAGTGACTGAAAATTAGTAGACATGCGAATATCAGATCTGTCGAGACAAACAACAATATGCCCGCCCCGCCCTCATCGTCCTCAAACTTAGACACAACACCTGATGCTAACAACATGCATATAGCTATATAGATACTTCATTCATTTATTTAAGAGAGTTATGGTTTCCTTGGCAACCTCGGTTGTTTTCTTAACTATAAATACTATATGCAAGTACATTAAAATTATGTTCATCAATTTAGAAGTATTCTTGTACTTTAGTGTCAAACGCCCCTGAAAACAGAAAAGTAATACCTTAGCTCTCCTAAACTCCTTTTTCTCAGCAAGTTCTTTAGCAGCATCTAAGTTTATTTCAACCTTGTTGTCTGTCGCTTTAAATTTATCTTTCCTAAACACTCCTTTAGAGAAAACGACATGCACATTGTATATATGTGTATTCACTGTTTTCATGGCCATAATGTTCTATAAGCTGAAAAGTTATCACTCACTTTGAGTGATTAGTAATTGTCATGATATAAGCGAGCCTATAGCTCTATAGGGACTTCATTCATTTATTTAAGAGAGTTATGGTTTCCTTGGCAACCTCGGTTGTTTTCTTAACTATAAATACTACATATAAAAAATTTCTATAATGGGATGGGACACATGTATTAAAAGATTGCAGAATAATAACTTCCTGGTATTATCTAATTGTCATCTAGTGGTTAATTTATTTTTTCATGGAAATTATAAATAGGCTTATACATGTATAAAGATCAAGGGTATATATCTATTAATGTTAAGGGAATTGCCTCCACCTTCAGGCTGATCATCAATCATGTTTTCTTATAACATTTGATTTCAATTGACGTAAATCGACAATGTCTTACAAATACTGTAATTATTATCCATATAGTAAAAGATTATAATTATTTTATTTTCTATAATCATTATAGCATATATAAAAGAATCAACTGGGGTTAATGCATACTTACATGGGCGACTGCGATCTCATCTTCTGTTACTCCTTTAAGTAACTTGTTTAGAGCAACTTCCTCATAATATATGCTAAGAGACCCAATGCCAATAACTTTCTTCTAGGTTCTAATTGGTGTGTCTAAAATTGGTGCCCTGTTACGCCTCAGTTCATTAGAGGGAATAATGTTTGTTTCAGATAAAACAATTAACTGTGAACACATCTATACATGTATTATATCTTTTAACAACTAAAAATATAAGCCATTGTGGTAAACATAATTACAGTTCCCGCTTCTTCAAAAGTCTGGCTTACTGCAACAACGTTGCTCACAGAGAGGAGAGACTGGAGGTTTTACCGTGGACCTTCATGATATCCCTAATGGTTCAGATGCTTTTGAGCTGTGTGCAAAATTCTGCTATGGGATGTAGTCGCCAGACCAATGCCTATCTGCTGCTTGTAGAATCAAATGGAAACGTAAAGCTATTCTTAGTGCATTTACAACTTTAACCTTTATAAATTCGTCTAGATTCCTACCACGTAACATGATCAGTTATTAGCAACCTAAACACATCTTAACCAATCAAACTCACAATCTTAAGAAACAACTAACCTAAATTTACAAAACAACTAACACATTAAAGAAACAATAATTCATAAAGTATAACCTTAAAGTTCAAAAAAAAAGTAATTCAAGTTTTTACACCCCTTTTTCATCAACATATCATTCCTCCTACACACAAATCAAAACTGAAACCACTTTGCAGTACATTCATTGATTCATTTGTCATCTTCAAGTCACCTAAATTTAATAATAATAAACAACAGTAATACAAAATAATTAAACACAACTAAAGCACACAAAAACTACACAAACCGAAGCACACAAAAACTATTTGATCAATCAAAGCACACAAGAACACAAACCCTCAACTTACTTACCCAAAAAAAACTTCAAATCAATCATAATTTTTTAAGATGATGAATAGTATACCTTGAATTTATTAACTAAAAACTTACATTTGATTCGACATACGGTGTGATCTTTGTTCGGTGAAAAAGGATACTAACGAACAAAGGTACCCTTTTTCAATCAAAGATGAGAGGTTTGGTGAAAAAAACGAACAAAGATCGATCTAAATCAAAGATCAGTTGTTTGGTGAAAAAGGTTTAGTTTCGTGTTAATCCATGGATTCTGAGCTTGTGGTTATGGACTCGGGAGTCATATTTAATGAACATCACACAATAGACCGTGAGTTTATCTCTCTTAATTTTAATTTTACAATTTAATCCCAAAACTATCACACACGCATATTAGACACCAAACTTTACAAAATTACTTCCGGTTTTTTGAAGTTATTTTCTTTTTATTTTTGACACTTATACTTTTATATGTGTTTTTCTTTTCACATTTATGTAAAAACGTTTTTTTTAAAGTATTGCTAAATAAAGAAATAATAACTATTTTATATTTTGTTAATTAACTTTTAAAAAAAGAAAAAAATAATTAAATTCTTACTAAATTAAGTATGATTTGATTTTTTTGAAATACGAATATCCCAATTGACGTTTTTCTTTACTAAGTAAAAGATAATAAAAGAATTACATCATTTCGGAGTTTTCTATCAAATTGAATCTTATGAATTAACAAATTAGACCAATCAGAACGCTTGATTTTGCCACGTAGGCAAAATTGTGCGATCTGATTGGTCGATAAAAAGTCAAAATTAAATCAATTTTGTTAAAATTAAAAAAATTTGGTGGAAAAATCTGACGGAGAAAAAAAACACATAAAAATATATGTGTCAAATTTGTGAAAACAAAAACTTAAAAAAAGAGGAGGTAATTAATACAACTTTTGTTGTTTAATTTTAAATAAATTATATGAAGTTAAGTGTAAATTTAGAGATTTAGAAGTTTTATTATAACTTTAAAAAATAAATAAATAACCTTTTAAACTTTATACCCATGGACTTTATATTTTAAAATATAACAAATGCAAACAATTCTTACTTCCAACAAAGATTTAACATTATTAATCACATCTAAATCTACCCGAAGACTTTTTAGTGAATTTTTCGTTGTCGGCATAAAATATGTTGTACACCCAAATAGAAAAACACCGAAGCACATAAATTATCATAAGTAAAAAAATGGTTTTCTAGCCATTCCTTGATGGTTTTGGAAGAAATTACATTTTCTTTTCTTTTGGTTTAATACGTACTAAAATTCTAACAATTGAATTTCTCTGAAAAAATATTTATTTTATTGACATGTTTTTCAAAGTGGAAGTCAATGGTTCAAATATAACAAGAAGAAAATTAATCCCCCTGTGGCCTCGGAGGTTCACTTGAGCCGACTCTGGGCTACCTAAAAGGGTAATATCGCTGTGATTAGTTGGCTCACAATGTCGAGTCAGAAAACAGGTAAATCAAAAGAAAAAAATACTAATTATCCTCAAGTTCATATACTAGGTAATATATAAAAGATTTAATAAATCTATTCTCTTCATAAGATTTCGATAATACTCTATTTTATAAAACAGAAAAAATAAAAATTATATATATATATCTTAAAAAAATAAATAATGTATAAGCCTCGTGCGTGCACGGGCATTAAAACTAGTGTATGATGGTCAGTATTACAATTTTTTTATATAATGAGTATGAAATTAGAATCAACGAGTCTTCAAAACGAACTTGCATTGTAGACATGGTTTGGTAATTGTCAATTAAAGTATTGAACTTTATATGTAATATGCAACACATTGAACAATGCACATGTTACACATTCAAATGAGCATTTTTGGCAAATGGAGTGAACTTGTCAGATTAGTATTTTTGATACTAGAAAAAATATTCCTTTAATCAAGAAAAATCACCTAGCCCATAAATATTATTAAGCAAAGGGATGGGTTATATTACTTATTACTACTTGTAACAAAATTATTGTTTGCAGTTCAACTATGACCCATTTCTACTGGTCTAAAATGGTACATGCTCCGACTTGAACCCATTTTGGCATGTTACACAGCACACCTAAAGCCCCATTATGACTCGAAACAACTTCCTCGCTTCAACCCTTTTTTGCTATTAGTCCCATAACAGCTGAGTTTTTAACATTATAACACAGCAGTAAGAGTTACTGTGTGCAGATACTGAGGTAAATATTAACATATTTATGTAATTTCTGTATTGTGCATCGAGTAGCCTATAAACTACTACTGTAATTGAGTACATCTATATAAATTCAGTTTGATTCTACAATATACAAGTACATATATATATACAAATCACCCGAGAAGCTGCATTTCACCAGACTGGAACTCGAAGTTTAGTAATGGTAATGCATAAAAGCCCATCCCTGCATAAGTAACTTCTATCAGCATCAAGTTTCATCAAGTTTCTTTAATGGGTCAAACAGAAAAAAGATAAAATGATACTTCTGAAGTGGTTAAAATATGTCTGAAGTTAATTTTACTCATAAACATAATCAAGTTTTGATCATATTTGACACACTAGCTGTTCTACAAAAAGTTATGTTATATGGAGAAAAAGCGTTCCAACCAACCCAACGCGTACCAAAACCACATGTTTTGACCCCTTACCTGGCCCATTAAATAAAAATTAGAATCTCACCGAATTTAATCATTTATACATGTTGTAATCACACGCATCACGTCAATTATTTTTAAGAAATAGCGGAAATTAGAACAATAACAAATGCTGACACAAGGGATAAACTGATGGTGCTGACTTACAAAAATTCAGCTGAAACAGAATCAGGGTTCACATCGAAGGGTAGTGGCCATGTGATTTCAAATGGTTCTTCAAGAACATCCCTTTTGTAATATGACGAGCTGGTGTGATCACTTAAAGAGTAGGCTGTGGTCCTCCCTTTGGTTGTTTGCACAGTCAGACTATCAACAAATATTTGACAGCATTCATTAGGTTTTTAAAAGATAACACATAAACATCTATGGCTTGTAGCAGGCCACAACTAAAAGTGTCGAGTTTTGCCTATATGCCTGTAAATGGGTCGTTAACTGTTTAAATTACAGAAATTTAGTTAGCATATGAACGGGCTGAAAGGGTTGAAAGTTAAAAGAACTTATACAGCCTCGTAAATTCCTATTTGTTTTATTTAACGATTTAGATAAGATATATGTCACTGTAGTTATAGGTATTGGAAGACCCCAAACCCTTTTCCCATGCGTGACTGATATGTGGGTTAAAAGTGTCCGGATTTTGATTTTCTTAACTAAACGAGTCGTGCTCGAATATACTGGTTGACTGATACTATCTGTCAAACAGAACCTGCATAAATTGCCACCCCTAATAATACGACCCATTTTGTCCTGTTATCCGGTTAGTCCATGCTGTCACCTACAGGCTCTAGTAACAAACTAACAATCATTAGCAGTTGGAGAAATAATTTTACGTTGTATTATGAACTTCGACTCGTATATCACTTATACTGATCCCAGGCAACTCTATCTGCAGGAGATACTTTCCTCTAGATTCAGCAACTTCTATCCTCGGGGATCGTTTTTTCTCAAGCCCTGTATAATATAAAGTGTCTGTTCAGAATTATATAGAGAACTTGAGTAAACACTACTGATATGTCATGTGAGAAATCTGATTACCGATATGTTTAGTAGTATGCTTGTTATTATCGGGTCTGCATTCCATTGGCACAACTTTTTCTGTAGTTGTTCTGGAAAACTTAGGTGGCTGTAAAGAAGGTAAATCGTAATCACCAACATAATGAATGTTTCTAACTTTTGGCACATTGGAATTAATGCTAGCTGGCTGAGAAAACAAGGGTGTCACAAGTTCAGAGGACGCCTGTTTGTGCGAACGAGTTGACCTAAATGACCCGTTTGATTGATCAATAGAATCCTGAAGAATCGATATTAATTGTTAGATGCTTAATTCAAAAGAAGAGGTTTAATACTATACACTAATGTAAGGCAAATCTAAAACCTTCTCAGCTGAAACCGGCCTCATGAAAAAACCTTGGGACCTCGAATCTTGTCTGGCAAAATGCATACTATTATCACGTCTCGTGTTGATAGAGGATAAACCACCACTGCAATTCTGCGGAAATAATAGTACTAAAAAATTGAACTTTATATAAAATATATCAAGTTCAGTAAAAGACGGATCAGCTGAGTGAATATGTCGATAATTACGCCACTGTACTAGGAAAAATCTATCCTTTTAGCATACTTTCTGATACAAACCATTACCTATTTCATGTTTATGATATGCACAAAATATTAGAGTAATTTGCAAAGTTTAAAGGGGGGCCTCAATTCCAGCCTCAAAGCCCCTCGCAAACATATTTACTGATATACTAGCTACAACATAAATTGACAGTATTACAGGATGTTTGTCATTACATTTAAAAAATGACAATATGATCATTTGGACGTGCTTTTGTTTGAAGTTGTGATAATCATATAATCATTCGTTCAAGTGAGTGACAACTTCTGATAATTAATTGAGGGGCTGTTTGGATTAGCCTTTTTCTGGCTTACTCAAATTTGGAAAAGCCGTTAAGCTCACTTTTTAACTACTAACGAGCTTATCAACTTGAGCTTATGGCTCATTTAAGTCCATAAACTCAAACTAATAAGCCATTAAGAGGTGCATATATCAGCTTGTTAGAAAATAAAACAAACGGAGAAGGAACCCTGTTGAGGCTTCCCAGGAACCCCCCCCCAAAACCCCCCCCCCCCCCCCCCCCCCACTCCGCCTCATATAAGGTAAATAAATACTCCCCGCCCCCTCCCCCCCCCCCCCCCTCCCCCCGCCCACCCCCCCCCCAATACCGCCCCCCCCCCCCCCCCCCCCCCCCCCCCCCCCCCCCCTAGCCTAACAAACCAATCTAACAACGCCTCCCCCCCCCCCCCGCCCCCAAAACCCTCCCCCACCCAAACCCCCCCCCCCCCAACCGCCCCCCCCCTCAAATGAAAACCCCCCCCCCCCCCCAACACCACCCAACCAAACATTTTCAACCTATTAAGGAAATAACACCCGCCCCCCCACACAAAACCCCCCCCCCCCCCCCCCCCATAGGGAAACCCCCACCCCCGCACCTCCTTACCCCCCACACCCCCACCGCCCCCCCAACCCCCCCCCCCCGCCCAAACCCCACACTCCGACCTTAAAAGTTCCCCCCCCCCCCCCAACCCTCCCCCCCCCCACCCCACCCCCCCCCCCCCCCTCCCGCCCCACCCCCCCCCCCCCCCCCCCCCCCCCCCCCCCCCGTATGACATAAGGATAAAAAATTAAAAAAAATCTTAAAAAAAACCCCCCCAAACACACCCAGGAAATTCGGGGAACCCCACCCACCCCCCTCAAGCACCGTCACCACATACCCATAATAACACTACCCAATTTCCTCCCCCCCCCCATAACCCATTCTGACTGATTAATGTTGATAAAAAGAGTTACCGGCTAATGATTTAAACTTACACGAAAACGAGGACGTGCACGCATATAACTTTAGATCCATGAACCTATCTTATCAAAACATGAATCCTTCCACCAAAGCCACCCCATAAATAAGACCCAATATGTCCTGTAATCCGGTAGACCATGCTGTCAGCCAAACATGCACTAAGTACCAAACTAACAATCATTAGCAGTTCTGGAAAATAATTATACGTTGAATTAAATGAACAACAACTCGTATATCCCTTATACTGATCCCAGCACTCTATCCTGCAGGAGATACTTTCCACTAATTCAGCAACTTCTATCCACAGGTGCACCGTTTTTCTCAACCCAGTATAATATAAAGTGACTGTTCAGAAGTATCTAGAGAACTTCGATTACACACTACTGATATTTGTCATGATGAGAAATCTGATTACCTGGATATAAAATTAGTAGTATGCTTAGTTATTATCGGGTCAGCATTCCATTGGCAGCAAACTATTTTCTTGTTGTTTTCGGAAAACTAGGTGGCTGTAAAGAAGTAAATCGAAATCACCAACATGAATGAATGTTTCTAACTTTCTTTATGGCACAATGGAATAAAATGCTATCTGGCTTAAAAACAAGTGTCACAAGTTTCATGAGGACGCCTGTGTTGTGCGAAACGAGTTGACCTAAAATACCCGGTTCGAATGATCAATAGAATCCTGAGACACGATATTAATTTGCGTTTATATGCTTAATTCAAAAGAAGAGGTTTAATACTATACACTAATGTAAGGCAAATCTAAAACCTTCTCAGCTGAAACCGGCCTCATAGAAAAAAAAACCTTGGGACCTCGAATCTTGTCTGGCAAAATGCATTCTATTATCACGTCTCGTGTTGATAGAGGATAAACCACCACTGCAATTCTGCGGAAATAATAGTACTAAAAAATTGAACTTTATATAAAATATATCAAGTTCAGTAAAAGACGGATCAGCTGAGTGAATATGTCGATAATTACGCCACTGTACTAGGAAAAATCTATCCTTTTAGCATACTTTCTGATACAAACCATTACCTATTTCATGTTTATGATATGCACAAAATATTTAAAGTAATTTGCAAGTTTAAAAGGGGGGGCCACAAATCAGCCATCAAAGCTCCTCGCAGGGACGGAACTTGACAATATATTGGAGGGCCAAACTATAATGTATTTTTTTTTAAAGGGGGTCCAATTTTACATTTCTTTTAAAAATTTGTACTAAAATGTCTAGCACTACTTTATAAAGATACAAAGTATAAGGATTAAAAATATACTTGTGACTGAAAATTTTAGGGGGGCCGGAACCCCTCCCGGTCCCCATTAGTTCGTCCTTTGCCCCAATCGCAAACAAATTTACTGTGATAATCTAGCTACAACATAAATTTGACAGTATTGACAGGATGTTTGTCATTACATTTAAAAAATGACAATATGATCATTTGGACGTGCTTTTGTTTGAAGTTGTGATAATCATATAATCATTCGTTCAAGTGAGTGACAACTTCTGATAATTAATTGAGGGGCTGTTTGGATTAGCCTTTTTCTGGCTTACTCAAATTTGGAAAAGCCGTTAAGCTCACTTTTTAACTACTAACGAGCTTATCAACTTGAGCTTATGGCTCATTTAAGTCCATAAACTCAAACTAATAAGCCATTAAGAGGTGCATATATCAGCTTGTTAGAAAATAAAACAAACGGAGAAGGAACCCTGTTGAGGCTTCCCAGGAAGAGTCGAGCCTTTTTTGCTCTCATGTACGCAACCTAACCGGGGAGAGTATATGATGGTTTAGACGTGCTTATGTTTGAAGTTGTGATAATCATATGATAGTTTGTGCAAGTGAGTGACAAATTCTGACCAGTTTAACAACTTTTTCCAACTCTATATAAATAATCAAACAACGAGGGATCAGTGTTTGGTTAGCTTATTTTCTGGCTTATGGAAATCAGGAAAAAGCCGTTGAGCTCATTTCTTTAATGGTGTACAACCTTATTAACTTGAGCTTATGACTTACTTGAGTCCATAAGCTCAAACTGATAAGTTACTTTGTACGCCGAATACTAGAAACTAAGGTAATATTAAATTTTAATACAAAGATACATAGGACTACCAGAGGGAAAACATGAGTTGCAACTGCGGTCGCAGATATATTATCTGCGACCGCAGAGAAGTGACCGCTAATCATCTCAACTCTCCGTCTCGCTGTAGCTGTAGTAGTGTCCATCTTCAGTGGTGATTCTGGTTCACTGTTCTCTAGTTTGATGATACTAAAATAGTTTGATATTTTTCTACTATTATGGGTGATATATATTCAAGAACGTGTCATATGTCTTCCTCTCATATTCACCGGGTGTGGGTCGGGTGTTGAATGCTATCTATTAAAAATTAAAAGAAGTATGGCTAATTTATTTAATGAATATCGTTGGTGTCGTGGGTGGTGTCATTGATAAAAGTGTTGTCACGTGAGCATTTTCGTACAACATCGGGATTTATCGCAACACCAAAAACATCACTCCCTCGTATAACAGGAGTGCCATGAGTAAAAGCGGTGTCATAGGTCCACAAATAACCTACTAAAATACAAATACAACACAAAAAAATAAAAATAAAATAAAATTATCTCACCGCGTGAGCTGGTGGTGGTGGCGCGAGCCTTTAACAGCCGAGCAATGGTATGGCCTTGGCACCATAGGTGCTGGCGTTGTAGACCAGCCCAACTTACCAACCACCATACCTTAGCCTCTTATACTAGTACTAGCTACATACCCGAGTGATGCAGCAATGTCAAAGAAACAACTAAATTTTTAGATGAGTAATGCTTTTCAGCTATTAATAATACTAGCATGGTACCTGGTATGTGCTTAATTACACATACCATTTTCCATTAAAAACGGACTTAAATGACTAAAAACGTACCAAAAATACATTGTATTTGTATGTTTTGCATTTGAATTGTGCAGGAACGGATATTCAAAAAGAAAGCCAAAAACAAACAAAGCCGAGCACGGGATGGAAAAGACCAAGTCAAATCAAAGTCAAAGTCAGAAAGTCAACCCAGACAAAGTCTAAAGTCAACCAAATGAAGAAAATACAACTTTAGGGACTAAAATTGCCAAACCTCAAGTTGCACTTCAAGAGTAAAAGACAAGGGTCGAAATTGCAAACCGGGCGAAGTTTGCAACAAAGTTATAAGAAATGAGGGGCCAAAGCTGTCAACCTACCCAAACTCCATCTTTCCCGCCCAACAAAACCCAGGTACAGCTAAGGGATGTCTTCCCATACTTTTACCCTGCAAACCACTCAACACCATGGATAAATCATTTCAACCACTCCACTATTTCCCCCCATACTTATAATTGCCATGTTGGCAATCCCTCA
>BQNB010082498.1:0-29312 GCA_026074375.1 Tanacetum coccineum
GACCCCGAAGCTCAATTAAATGAAGCATATTATATGCCAAATAGAATTACTCTCCCTAAAGGTATCCGACCAAGATCACCTATTGAAAATCCGACATGGTATATATCCGTTTGTTTGGGACCTCCAAAACTAGTAAGCGCTACTTACCTGGATAGGGATAATTAGTCCCAATAGATCTATTTATAACACTCGCGCTTACTTAACCAGCCAGTCGGTCAAGAAATTAATGGTTCATGATAGTTCGGGCATTAGTGGTCTATTCGCAACTTAGGCAACACGTAATCAAGAAAAAGGCAACGTAAAGTAACTGTGTCCATAGTTTAAAAGTAAGCAATGTTTCTCACCCTATAATAGTAAAGTAAAAGTAGTAAAACATGAGGCTATGAACTCACCTTAGCAAAACGAACAAATGATAAATCATGCAAGTAAAAGATGATATAGAAATCTAGCCGCGACCTAGAATAATAACGCGTCTTAAGAACATGGAAAGTATGCCAAGAATTGCACAATATGTTCATCACCAAGAGACATTCGTGTGTGTTTGCACTTTGGTTTGATTATCAAATCATGACTAAATAAATTCATAAGTTAGGCGTTCAGTTCGGCGTTTAACCAAAAATTACTATTTTTAGAAAGTTTCTATTTTATGAAAGTTTTTAGTTTCAAGACGTTAATACCGTCCCCTATATTTTTTAAATCTATATTTCCATAAATGCACTAGGGAAACCTAAATGTGTAACCTTTATGTCTACTATGCTAATATTTACCAAACTTACTATTTTTAGAAACCTTTACGCTTTTCCTAAAATATGATAACGACGTCCTTAAATGATACTAATCAATACACATGTGTTACTATATGTTTCGCTAACGTTTAGAAAGTCCAAAATGTCCGATAGTGTCCAAAAACCCATTTTACAATTCACATCAGCAACTATTCATTCGGTTTTGCCAAAAAATGTTTCAAGTTTCATTTCGCTATATCTTTGTCGTTTTAAATCCGTTTTTAGAGTGCGATATATGAAAACCTATCTAATCGAAACAAGCTTTCCAAAAACTACCTTCTCGTCTAATGAAAACATTTTTAGGTCGACCAAAACCCTAAAACAATTTTGGATCAGCAAGCACTTTTTGTCAAAAAACGCAACCAAAATCCACCCAAACTTCACAATAGTGCCTAATCTAGCCTAGTCTCCATTCACAATTAAACCACCACAAAACCACATCCAAAACTAACCTAATCCATTCATTTCTAGTGTTGCAACTCTCATCCAACTCTCATCTCACCAAAAACATAATATTTAACTAGTGAAACAAAGGTAACATCATTATTTATAAAATCTTGTTTTATAATCTTTCAAAAATTAAAACACAACACATGGATGTATGGATCTTGAACATATATGAATGAACATAGGTAAGCCACAAGAAAAGATTCAAGACACTTACAAGAATGAAGAACAAGTAGAGAAATCACAAGATCTATACCTTAAAATACTAGATCTATAAAACCCAACAACAAATCTTGAAACCCTAACTTTAGATCTTGAAGAAAAACCTTTGAATCAAAGAACCAGTACTTCAAACCACCTTAGATGATCTTAGAAATGAACCTTGTATGCTTGGATTATGCAAGAATTACAAGATATGGAAACCCTAATAAGGATGTGTTTGTGTCGTGGCCTAGAGAGCAACAAGAAGGGAAGAGAGAAATTTTTGGAGACTATGTGAAAGAATGAAACCCTAAAATGAGAAGTGCTTAGTATTTATAGGACAATAAATGGTTTAGGGTTTCATGGTTTAATGTAACAAGTGACCAACACACACCAAAGGTGTGTGTGCACCTTTGCTCGGCCGAACATCCAACCACAAGGACCATGGGTTCAAATTTTGAATCATGACTCATTATACTAGGTCTTGATTTTGAATATTGGTCAAATAGGAAGACATGTGATCAAGTGGTCACATGTTCTTGTCTTGGCTAAGGAAATGTGCATGAGAATGACCTCCTAATATGTCACTTTCATGCACACATGCATGTAATTTTCAAAAAGATGCTCTTGTATTTAATTTCAAGGCTTAAGGTGCATTTGGTATGGTTTTAGGCGTCCAATATATAACAAGAGGGAAGGGTGAATGAAATTTTTGGCTTATGATCATGAGATGGACGATAACTAAAGTTTACACGAAAAGATTTCGGGTTTCCGGGGCTCTGTTAGGTCAAAAACACGAAAAACACAAATTAAACGTTAAAGCGTAAAAATAAATATCGGGAGTGATCGTAAACTACGAAACACTTAGAAAAGATAAAATAACTCATATAATATCTAAACTAATAAAAATACGAAGTCAGAACGCGTCCGATGACGTTTTTCAGATTTACGCGGGCTAACTTCTCGGTAAACCGCCAGATTTAAACGTAACGAATAAAAGTCAAAAATAATGATTAGAAAAGTTTAAAATATTGACCTAAAATTTTTCGGGGTGTGACATTAGATAAGTTTTAGAAATAGTTGGGATTAATCACTGCAACCTGGATAACCTACCTCCTATACGATTTGGACTGATTCGGAATCGCAGGGAGTATATGATAGACTAAATATACCTATTCAAGTCTATCGACCTTAGAAACCACTAATGAAACCACAGTTTAACATTGCACATGAAAATGTTTTCATAACAATAGTAATGAAGTAACTAGGTTAGCATGTTTTCTCTCCTAATATCTGCAACTCTTTTAATTTTCAGTAATTAATTTTATTGTTATTTTAAATTCATTTCAAATCAATTCAAAAACCATATTTAAACGTGACATTTCAAATTAAAAATAATTACAACTTAGCTCTTGGGACGACCTCGGATTTACCATTCTATACTACTCACGATCGGGTTCTCTGCCTGTTAGTGCGTTATTAGGTAGACCGAGTTTTATAAATTTAAAACTTGATAAATTAATATTTAAAAGAAAATTCGCATCGAGTTTTATAAATTTAAAACTTGAAAATATTCGTACAAAAGTGAGTTAGGTTAATTTGTACAGTTTTGTATATTTTGTGCTATGGTGCTTTTTGCCCAGGTTTATGCCTTTGGTTTTAGTCTTTCTTGCAGCTATACAGGTGATGCACGAGATGAGGTGCTAGGATGCTAATCAAGCTGCAAGGAAGCATCCCGAACCGTCCTAGTTGAATGTTATTCAGGATGATAAAGAAGTTGCCTGTGATGGTGGATGTTGCTCATGGAAGTAGACTTGGAGCATGGCTTAGAGCATGTTGTCTCTTCATTATGCCGAGCAAATCTGGGGGAGTAATTCGTTCCATTTCTAACCCTTCCTATTTAAATTTTATATGCTTATGTTTGACTCAAGTGGGAGGGGGGGAAGGGATTAGAAATAAACACCCATTTGATTATACTTGCCTTTATTTCTCTAGTTTATTTTGAAAAATGTTTCATTAATAAAATTTTGACATGTTTTTCATTACTTAACTAGTTAAGACTATACTGAGCACACCTACCTTATAATTATATTGTGTGAGGATAAGCCTTTCTGTTTTCCCCTTATACATAAATCCAATAAAAAAAAGTATGACGGTGGCTGTAGTAGACTTTAGAACTTGGCCTGATATATCTTTTCGAGACCATCATAATAAGCATTGCACCTAGTGTAATCGGTGTAGCTGTGATAAAAGGCAATTTTAGGATTAACCCCAAATAGCCCATCCATGTTATGTTTGTGTATATTGACTTTTCACACTGATTAGTCAATCCCCCTATTAAACCCTTTGTTTCACTCATATTTAGTGCAAGATACCCCTAGTACACCCTGTTGAGCCTTTCCTTTTATTTTGTAACCTAATATATGTTGTTTCATTACACCTATCGCCTAGCCTACAAACTTCTTTTTCCTAAGTTATCTTTTCGACGACTTATTCTAATACCATGAACATTTTTAGTGAATTTCCCTTAACTAAGAAATGAAAGAAGATTTCCCCGGCTGGTTTGGGTCGTAGTATAACTTAGACCTTATTGTGTGTTTTTCTCTGTAAATAATAAACGTTAGCATTTATTTTGCATTTCTCTATCTAATCCTATCTTTTTCATAGATCTGTCAACGTTACATAGACAAAGACCCAGGTGTTAGCGAAAGCGAGTTATTTTCGCTTTGGCTTATGTGGGACCAACACCGTCTCCAATCTCAGTCAACTCTTGCATAGTCAATGGTGTGAAGTTTGTCGTACACAACCACAATGAATATCGCACAACTCAAAACAACGGCATTTGGTCACTTGGTGAGAAGGACGGAGAAATGTATTATGGTCAACTTGAAGAAATTCTTGAGTTTCTGTATATGTCGTTTAAAGTTGTGTTGTTCTAAGTTAAGTGGTTCGACACTAGGAACGAAGGACGTAAAATCAAACGTTTTTTCATTAGAAACAACATAACACAAATCTGGGCACATGGTGAGTCATTTAAAGATTATCAATACATTCTCGCAACACAAGCCAAAAAAGTCTTCTACCTTGAAGATATGGCCAGATAAACACCCGATTGGAAGGTCATCCAAGATGTGAATCATAAAAGGTTTTTGAACGGGGGTGTCATTGTGGTAGAGGACGATCATGATGTTATACATTTTGACAACTCATCTGATCTCACACATTCTACTAGTTTGGTTGATTTGGAATTTGCGACCTTGAATATAGATGGTCAATCAATGGATGTTGACGCACCATCAGATATCATTAATGTTGATGAAGACGATGATTATTGACGATGAGACGCCTTCCTAATGATTTTGCATTTCTTTGATGATGAGGACCTAGCCATGATGATGTAGTGTTGTTTATTCTAGTGAAGAAGAAGTTTTGATCTGAGTTTGTTACTTGTAAACAACACTTATTTGAATGAAAGAAAGGAAATTGTTGTGGATTGTTTAAATGTTCATATTTATTTGGATGTGTGCATGCTTATATTATTTTATTCATGAATTTCTATATGTTATTCTAATTGTACTTGTACAGATGTCAGCAAATGTAGCATGGGGTCATGGCGGTGACGGTGGCGGTGATGATCGTCCCCCTCAGCGTCAGTACCTACGGTTGTCGAGAGTTAAGAATTTCTGGATTATTGTAATATAAGCATAAACTTGATACATTGAATTTGCTTCTATTGAATTTTTATGACATTATCACTCACTTCATTTTGTAGGTAAGGGAACCCGAAAACCCAACAGGGGAGGTAGGAAAGCTGGCAGACTCGATACCCGCGGGGAAACCGGGAATCTCGAGTTAAGGAGGATTACAGATCAATGAGGCCCGCAACAGATCCGGTTTGAGTTCAACGATAGAGGCACGCTGATGATCTCAGTGGACCACACGGCTCACTAGAGTAACCTCCTCGGGGAGATCGTGAGGGAGTTCCTGATGCACTACCCTTTTTGGCACAAGATCAAGCCGAAGCAAAAGGCGGGGGTCATCAGAAACATTAGGGTCAGTTATTTCATTATCCTTTTATTATCGTGTTCATTTATTTAATTGTGTATATTTATCTAAATTTGTTTATTTATTTATATGATATAAATAAATAAACGAATTTAGATAAATATATAAATTATATCTAGAAGTATGTCTTTGTTATATATGATTTGACTTGACGACCCACATGCAATCTCCTATTTGGCCAAAAATCCACAAGGGTATCAAGCAGCAATTGACCAAGATGTACACCGACAACAAGTCGACCTTGAAGCATGAGCATTGGGTTCTTAAACCGACATAACGCTTGACGAGGAAGGCATCAGATCCTGACGTCCCGCGAACATCACCCCGACAGATTGGGATAAGCAGATTGCCTTTTGGCTTTGATCCTAAGAACCTACCCACATACCGAGCCCTCAAATGATCGAAAACATGCAAAGAGGCATGGTAGTATGCCGGTAGGATCCCGGTCACTTGCTGTCTCCTGAGATATGCGGTATTAAAACATTATAATTATTTTACATATATATAGCTCATTATACGCTTTGGTGTGTTGTGATTTTTCGTTTTTAATTTGTTTCATCTTATATACGTGTGTATGTACATATGGAGAGCTTCGAGACACGAGTGTATCCGTCCCTGATCCAGACCTACTTTGATACATATACTGTTGAGGGCGTATTCTTGCGGGACGAGGAGAGACTTCTATATGTAAGTATTGTTTCATAACATGCACTTTAATGATTTGTCGAGACATAATGTAGTAACCTGACTAATATATTAACTATCTTGTATTTTTGTCAATACATAGAAGGAGATGCTAAGGCTCAAGGATCTAGGCCCCAACACGTCAACGGGTGTGCCTGATTAGTAATTTTTAGTTTTTCTTTTTAACTTATATTATAATATTATTTATTTATATATATATCTAATATATATTAAATTTACAAAATTTATATAAGAAATCTCCAAAAACAAAACAAATCAATGATGCCAGGAAGCAGTATAGACTATTCCCGGGTCGTTAATTCCCCAACGAGGCTGTCATGGAAGATCGGTACAGTCGAAGATTTGAGTTTGAATGAAGGAATTGATTTGGGAGAGTGAAAAAGTCAAATTAAACAATAACAAATAAAAACGTTTGAGAAAATCCTAAAAATTACTAACCCCCCCCACCACTAAATTAAGCTGAAAAACGGGAGCCCGAATCCCGAACAAAGGGGGAAAAACCTAAAATCTTCAAAAATAACCCTACGAAGAATTTTTCACTTCTAAACTACTCTACGGGACAAATAACGAAGAATGAAAAAGACTAGACCGAAAACGGAGTTCGTTTGACCCAAAAACGAGTCAACGCAAAAACCGTACCCGGAACCCGTTCTTTAAAAAACAAAAAGTTGTAAAAATGACCTTACGAAAAGTTTTAAAATTTTCCTACAAACTATATGGCAAAATAAAATTTTCTAAAAAAGAAAAATATTTTTTTGATAATTTTTGTATTTTTTATGAATTTTTAAAAGTTAAAACTAAATTAAATTATAAAAAATAGTAAAAGACTACGAAAAATTCTGAAAATTTTATACAAAATACTTGAACCTATAACAGTCCTAGGAAAAATAAGAAACACAAATGAGCTCAACAAATAAGCCCCGAATTAAGCTATTACAGCTTAATAGCTTAAAGGGGTAAAATGAGTATAAGAGTTAATGCCCTTGGGACTATAACGAAAAAGTCCCAAGGGCGCAGTGGTAAGGGTGTGTGTAAAAGGGGTTTGTATCGAGAGGTCACGGGTTCGAGTCTTGCTCACCCGGACCTCTTGTCCTTCCCCTTTTTTTTTCAAAAACTCAAAAAGGCAAAGTTGTTAAGCTCGTGGGGCTTAACAACTTTGTCTTCTACAACTTTTTACAAAAAGCACTAAATAAGCTTAAAAATAAGCTTAAAGTTCGACAGTTAAGCTTAAAGAGCTTAAAAGCAAAATGGCTTAAGTCTTTTTGGGCTTGGGGTCGTTTTAAGCTAAGACAAAAACTAAAATAAGCTAAGAGATCTAAACTAACCTAGGTAAGCTGAAAAGAAAAGGAAAAGCTAAACTAAATAAGCTGTTGGTAACAGCTTATGATAACAGCAACTAGAATAAAGCTTAAACTAAAATTTAACTAAGTCATTGGACAAATAAGCTAAGTTAAAGGCAAATAAGCTTAACAATTACCAAGGCCTAACCTAAAAAGCTATGTGAGCAACAAAGAGCTTATGAGAAAAGCTCAATAAGCCTAAAAAGAAATAAGCAATCCTATACTTAAATAATGTAAAAACAGTCAAAAGCCAAGTTTGGCTCTAAAAATAAGCTTTTCAAAAGCTGAGATTTAACAAGCTTATACAAGAGCTTATAAGCTCTTTGAATAAGCCAAGAATTTGGGCTTTAGAACACAAAAAGTCAAAGAAAAAGGGGCTTAAAATCTCCCCTTTGCACCAGGGGAGATTTAAGCTTAACTTGAGTAGCTTATTTGACAGCTTATTAAAAGCTGTCAAATAAGCTCAAATTGAAAAGTTAACTTAAAACAGATTAAGTACCCTAGCTTTTGGAGTTGTGCACCAATTTTTGGCTTTTGAAAATCATTTTAGAGTGCTGAATTTGTTAAATGAAAAGGGTGGTAAAATTTGTCTAATAACTGATACAAAAATGCATGGTTGAATTTTTTGACTTACCAATGTCAAAAGTACCAAGGGCTTTTGACTGCTTCTTAAAACCACACAAGCACACTCCTTTTTTTAACTTAAAACTCAAACACAAGTGCTTACTAAATATGCCACTTGTGGTGTATTTCAAAGTCAAGTTTTAAAAGACATGGTTTAAAAAGCTTTGAAAAACAATTTTTAACTTTGAAAACTTTTGAAAAAGCTTTAAACAGGCTTAAAACTTAAGCTTAAAACTCACTAGTTACCTCAACCCAAACACATAACCATTTGGACCCGTTTTTAAGGTTATCCCAAACACCCCCTTAAGTTTTGAATTGGACTTAAGAAGTTATAAAACCTGTTTTAAACTGGAGTTTTTGAAGTATTAATGATACTTAAGCTATTTAAGTTATATAAAAGACAAAAAGAAAAGCAAATAAGCACTTTTAAAGTAAAAATAAGCTAGGACAGTTTAAGAGCTTAACTTGACAGATTTATCTAAAATTGCATACAAATGAAATGAAAAGCTTAAACAAGCATAAACACACATTAATAGGCAAAATAACAGCAATAAGCTAACAATAAGCTAAATAAGCTTATTGCTACAGTAAATAAGCAAAATTTAAAGAAAGAGTACCTTTGATCCTTTTCACAAAAAAGTGATCTTGTGAAGACCTAAATAAGCTCTAAACCCTACCCTTGGCTTATAAATTAGCCAAAACTAAGCTGAAAACCAATAAGCCATCCATTTTAGCTTATTCATCCTTAGCTTTTCAATCCAACAGTACTTTGCTATTTCCCCTTTTTTTTGGTGAATTTTCCTTAAAAGATTCTTAAAATAAGTTATAAAGATACTCAAATGAAAGTTAAAAAGATTGAAGGCAAACTTTAACACTTAGAACACAAGTTAAACATTTTCACTGAATTTTCATTAAACAAGGAGTACAAGTACAAAGAAACCTTTTTTTTTAAAAACTAAAAACTTGTAAAATTACATAAAACTAACTTCTACTACTTAAAAACTATATGCCACAATGGCTGTTACAATAGCCTTTAAATAGGAAGAGAAAAACGACTTAGTCTTCATTGTCTTGTTGCTCTTGTATTTCTTTGAACTCACATAAAAGGAGTTGTGTTACTTGTGAGAGAGCAATGTCAAATGCATCCTGTCCCTCCATTTTCCTTGGTCTCCAAGTTGAAAGATATAAGCCGTTGATGAGAATTTTGTGCGGGTTTGGATTACCAACATGGCAATCCATGTGAGGGTTGTGGGGTTAGGGATTGTGATGGGTTTGGCATGTTATGGAGAGTCAACCAAGAACTGAAAACGACATGGGTGTGGGGTTGGGGGAAATGGCGGGAAACAAAGGTTAGGGATATACAGTGTTTTGAAAACTGTATAAGTAAAGTTTGTGAGATTTGTCAACTTAAGTCCCTTATGGATATATGTATTATTGCACCACTCGTCCTTTTAGTTATATAACTTTGGGGACTTGGCAAGACAAGTCCCCAAGAGTTATATAACTCTTTGCAAAATTCGTCCTTGGTGATTAAGAAGTTTGGGACTTGATAGAATGAGTCATTGTGGTGTATCTTTGCAGAAATGGCAGAATGCACCCTTGTCTTTCATTTCCTTTTTTCTCTTATAAATATAAGTTTAGGGTTTTGGCAATTTCAACCCTAAACTTATATTTTTGGACTTGTTGACTTTTTGGCTTCGGGGTTGACTTGAGTTGACTTTTGTTGACTTTTGCTTGGACTTTGACTTTGACTTTTCCTTGCTTTTCCATTCCGAGTCCGGTTTTGTCGATTTGGCTTCGTTTTTCGTCCTTTTCTTAATTATCCGTTCCTGCACAATACAATTAGCAAAACAAGCGTGTATTTGGCATTTTAAGTCCGTTTTTGGTTATTTTAGCTTGTTTTTAAAGGCAAAAGGTATGTGTAATTAAACACATACCAGTGCCCTACACCGACGACGAGATCATGGCCATAGTTTGCCGGGGCAAGCAGCGGGGGCACATTCCTAGTGTTGGTAGGGTTTTGGCAGGACAGGGCAGGGACATCCTCACTATACTCGAGCCTTGATGCACGCACACCGCCGATGTGATAAGGTCAAAAAATCAACAAGAAGCAGAAAGAGTTCGATATAATGATGGAAGGTAATGAGGAGTGACGTCAAGATGTCTTAGCTCCTTACGTGAGCTTCACAAGTCACTATAATTGAGGTCGGTAGTAGCAGTGGGAGTGGCTGGGTTCGGGGATGATGAGCTAGGCGAGTTGTGAGGACGCTGACGAGGATGAGGATGCCGACGGGGATGAGGATAGTTAGGACATGTTATATATGGGTAAGTATATGTTATTTTGTTTCTTGAAGTATATATTGACGACCCGTATATAGAACCGTACCTTTACAATATGTTATCTAATGCTTTATTGACTTGTATCTTGCGGATATTACAAGTTTTGTGGCTAGGAAGCCCGTTTTATAGACTATAACATGTTTATTGGGATTTTTGACGTATTTAGCTTATTTATTTCAAATTCGTTGATCCGTGATATTATTTTGTGTTTTGGAACAAGTTGTAATGTATTTGGGTAGTTTATATATTGCTAGATACAGGTTTGTTTATTAGTAGGTTTTTTCCGAAAAAATTTCAAAAAAGACCTGGAAATCGGCTGCAATTCCAGGCTGCACAAAAAAGAACATGCAGACTTTTACCCGGCGACATGTCGCCGGGGATAACCTTTGACGAGTCAAGTATTGACTAGTCAGCCATTGACTAGTCAACTATTAAAGACATAATCCCCAGCGACATGTCGTCGGGGATACGTTTGAATTATTAAATTAATTAATTAATTAATTAATTAATTTAGTTAATTAATGACAAAACTATCCTCGGCTACATGTCGCTGGGGAATATCTTTGACGACCCGAGATTTTGATTGACCGAAAAATGTGTGGGTCCGTCGTTGTCGCCGGGGCAAATAGCCAGGGAATGAAGCCCCTTGGAGCCTCCCCGACATCCATTCCCCGGCAACATGTCATCGGGGATAGTTTAGACCGGCGACAAGTCGCTAAGGAAACGTGTCTCATGTCGCCAGGGCAAGCTGCGAATGTTGTAGTGTTAGTAGTGGACAATCAAATTAGGACATTCGGAAAAAGAAACATAGACTATTAATTTAGGACGAAGGGTAGTAACGATTAATACTGGGTGAGCATGGCAGACCCTAAAACCTAAATGGTTTTAGACCTCGTACTTAAGTTTTAACGTAGGTTTTTTTATCGACATGGGTTGGTAGCGGTTCACGGATACGATTTCAAACAGTTTCTATACATATGTATATTTTCTTCATATATTTAACATGTAGTATTGTATGATTACATAAGTTATCTAACATTATTGTTACGTTCAATTGAACTAATGAAAACGGATAAGTTTTAGTTTAAGTTTTATATGTATAAAATTAGAGGAGAGTTATATTGCTATTTCTCTTTCTTGTTAATAGGGGATCTTTCCCAACCTACATCTAAAATACAAATCAAGGACTAGGGTTAAATAAGCATTTTTCTAATTAAAATTAAATCTAAAAATAATGCGAAGGGGTGTTTCGTTAATTAACAAAATACACAACTACACACACCCCCCTCATCATTATTCATTATACTGTGGATTACGTTAGGAGGGCGTGTATACGTTTCTGTTTTAATACTTAAATAATTTGTATAAAAGCACTAATCAAGTTACGCATTATGAGATGTGTCGATAATATATTACAATAACTAGAGGATTTCGTTACAATACAAGCCACAACCATCAACCACAATATTAACTTCAAAACTACTACACAATTATGATTAACACAATACACGCAACGATCCACACAATCATGAATACAACACAAATATAAAAGTAAAGCGATAAATGTAAATAAATATGTAAAGCGAAAGGTAAAAGAAAATGCAAACCGGAGACGATGATTTATAGTGGTTCGGTCACGAAGCTCCTCTTCGCCCTACTCCACTCCCCGAGTACCCAACTCGAGAGTTATTCACTAGTCAACAAGCTCCCTTTACGGCTCAGAAAACCTTACATCGTCGCTTACATTATTTTTCAACACTAAGCTAAATGTCGAGTCCTTCTTCGGGTATAATGAAACCCGTTATGTTTTGTGGCCCAACATAACAAACCTTGTGAATTAAGACCTAAACACATAAACCACGTCGCTTATACCAATTTCCGACACTAAGCTAAATGTCAAGTTCTATTCTTAGCTAGAACCAATATGTGGAATACGTAGAGGGGGGGGGGGTGAATACTTTTTCGTTTAAAACTAATATACTTTCGTATCAATTACCCAATCAATGGTGACGCAATATGAAGAATGTTAATACTAGTTCTACAGTAACTATACATGTGGTAGTAAAGCATATCTATTGACATTTCCATAAAAAATAATCTCCACGACACAAAACATAATCACAACATTATCGAAACAAGTACACAATCTTCTATATATTGCATGTGTAAATATATAAGCGATAATGAAAAATATACTGCGTAAAGAGCTTAAGTAATAGGAATTGCATAAACGGACACAATGATTTTTAGTGGTTTGGTCACGAAGTCCTATTCGCTCTGTCACTCCCCGAGTACCAACACTGAGAGTTACTTCATAGTTTTTTTTTTCAACAACTCCATTTTCGGCGGAAAAACCTTACAAGTTGCTTACATTACTAAGCTAGATGACGAGTTCTTCTTCGAGTACAACCAAACCCGTTATATTTTATGGCACAACATAAAAAACCTTGTGTTTTTAAGGCCTAAATACATAAACTGCGTCGCTTACATTATTTTCTAACACTAAGTTAGATCTCGAGTCCTAATCTTAGCTAGAACCGGATCTCATACTTATGTTTCAGATTACACACTAGCCGGATCTAACTACTACTAGAGATTGGAAGACATGGACTCGATCTATATGTAACAAAATGTTAAAATAGACTATACTAGACTACATAAATTCGCGTCTTGCGTGACAAAAGTTCTTCTCTTGCACTTAAGGAAAGAAAGAATGGATAGAAGATTGGATCACATTTAAACAAGTTAAATGATCAAAGAATAGAGGATAAGAAAACAGATTTAGATCAGAGAAAAGAGAGTAAAAAAGCCTAGAAAATAGTTAGAAATGAGCCACTATTTATAGGAACTAAAATATGTCTGTTAGAGAAGTGACGACCCCTAGATATATTAGGGGGCGGTTTGGGGGCCGTCTTATTATTTAGGGGTCGTCCCGACAGATGCTGCTGTTTTTGTCTTTTTGTGGTGAAATATTTATTTGGTGAAGATATGACTTGTTTTATGAGGGGGAGGGGACTGGCCAGATTTGAATTTTGAAATAATTCTCAAATAAAACATTTCTTTATAATTCAAAAATAATTTGTTTAATTAATTTTTTTAAAAAGTGTTTTGTTACATTTATAAAAATATAAAGTTTAAGACAGAAATTTATTTCTATGATCATCCTACAAGTTTAATGTTTATTTGTAATACATACATGATTTACGTCGAGTGTAAACAAATGTCTGTGTTTAGGCAGACTTGAGACGTCGAGAGATGTTGATGCATGTATGCATTAATGATTTGTATTTCCGAGTTAACTCTCTGAGACAATTTTCGTTACGCATTAAGTTAATTCTTGTAATCACAAAAACCTAAAGAGACACTGTTAGTTTTAAATCTATTGTAATATTTGCACTAACAATCTCCCCTTTTTAATGATGACAATATATGTAAACTATAACTTATAGTAAAATGTAAAAGTTACTCTTTTACACCTCTTCTCCCCCTTTTGTCAAACAATAGGCACACGCTTTTGAGTTCTATAACTATATAAGTGGCTCCGAGTTTATAGGTTGGTTTGGTTAGAAAGAATACAATGAGAAATGAGAAGAAAGTAGGTTCTCCAGTTTATAAGTTGGGGTATGAAAGAAGACATGAGAAGAAGTAGGTGCTTCAAAGTATAATAGATTGATGGTATGAGAAGAGGGTAGGTGCTCCGAGTATATAGGTTGGAGGAATGAGAAAAAGGTAGGTGCTTCGAGTATTCAAGTTTGGAGTATGAGGAGAAGACATGAGAAATAAAGGTCGAATGTGATTTTATGTTTCTTGGATAGTTTAGACAAGGTCATGAGAAATGAGAAGAAGACATGAAACGAAGGTAGGTACTTCAAGTATATAAGTTGAAGATATGAGAAGAAGACCTAAAGGTTGAAGGTGAAGGTAGGTGCTACCAGTATACAGGTGATTTTGTATTTCTCAAGGTCATGAGAAATGAGAAAAAGACTTGAAAAGAAGGTAGGTACTTCAAGTATATAAGTTGAAGAATGAGAAGGAGACCTGAAGGTTGAAGGTGATTTTAAAGTGGAGGGGGTGAAGTATTTAGAGTATGGATGAATGTCAAAATTTAATAAAATTCATAGCAGATAGTGGACGATCCCTTAATGTTTATGACGATCCCAGATCCTATCTTCCTAAAAAGGTAAGCTTGCATCGTCCCAGTAAAGTCTTCTATCATCACAGTTTAAACAACTCCATTATATTTAATCACATATCTCTGAGCTCCCCCTAGCTCATTTCACCCCCATGATAATTACACTCCTTGTATATGACCTAGCAGATTCTTTATGGATAGTATTATTACCTTTGATGGGCTATTGTCTTTGATATTTGCATAATTATGTGTAAGATTGCTTGGCTACGTGTTATCAACCATCGTTGTATGCTCCCCTTTGTTTGGGGTACCAAGTGAATCTAGATATGGATGCGTGTACATAAACAATGTTTGTAGTCATGTGCAATCACTCTACAAACTTACACCCACCCATATTATATATATTTATATTTTTTATTTAGATATTTATATGTTACTTTTATATATTTATATATTCTATTATCATATTTTATATATATTTTTTTATTTATTTTTCTTTCTTTTAAAACTAATAGTACCAAAAAATCAAGGCGTATGTTTAAGGACTAACACTCGACTGACTTTTAATAAAGGAAATTGGGATTCGTTTATTGATTGACACACTAATATCATGAGAATGACTTCTTCCAAGATGTCATTTGGAAAAGGAGTGTTAGCGAGTTTGGAACGACATGTTCCTTATGATATCATCATCTACCAAAGATGATGATTTGGATTTTGATAGACTTTTGTCAAGGGTTGTATTGAGAGATTCCTAAATCCTCAAGGTTTATTTGTTAAACATTATGTATGATTTTCATGTTTAGGGTGTTTAAGGACAAACATCATCGTAAGACTTTAGGTCGAACTAAATGTTGACAATAAGGATGATTTGTTGAGAAGACATACTCTACATATCTAATAAGAAAATTTTTATGACTTTTTAAATGTAGAAGAATGTCACTTAATATGTAACATCCCGTTATTTCAGGTCATTTCTTGACTCAATCCTTGCCATTATTTATTTTTAGATTTTCACCGTATACTTTTTATCAAAATCTTATAGTTAAATCGCGTAAACTATAAATCATCATTTTCAAACGTAAACGGGGATCAAACATATAAAGTTTAGTAATGCAAGTTTTATATAATTTATTATGAGTATCAATTTATGATTATCATTAATTATTTTTATTGGTAAGTATATTGTCTACGTTTAGCAAATAAAAATTACATTTGGCATACCCGGAAGCACCAATTACCATCTATACTCAAACAAAATACCCACTTTTATAACTATTACTTAATAAATTTAATTCACTTCCTATTCTTGTAGACCATTTGAGCCGGATCTATAACACATATACATATCTTATTAAATCTCATAATCCCCACTAGTATCACCTTTCTTAATATAATCTCCATCACCAAGTACAACCTTAAGAATGTTCAATAATTGGCAGAAATCACTTGTTCATTCCACTCCCTAACTTATGGTATTAGTTAGTGGTTTCATGAATACTTCCCTTATATATAGGAGGATAATGCAAGGCATAATTACACTCTCTCATAAATTGCAAGTAAACTTTATAACATCTATCTTTCTCTCCCAAGAAGCCACGTCTCAAAATAGAGGTTTAAGGATTCCATAGTTTTGATTTTTCAAAGATAGCAAGCTTATACATTTACATTAGGGTCATATTCAAAGGTGTTGCACGAGGGTTTGGAAGCTTTGGTATTAGATTATTAAAGGGTTTGATTCAAGAAAGAAACGCTTGGGTTTTTAGGGTTTCTTGAAAGTATATTAGGTTTAAGCTTAGGTATAAGCTTGTGTTCTTCATTCTCATAGACTTCTCTAAGGTTTACTTAAACCCTAACCTTTTCATTTATTCATTTACTTGTTTTACATACATGTTATTATGTTAATCACCACCTAGGTTTATTTTTATGATTTATAAAATATTCCAAGCATATGGGATTTGAATTTATTTTTGTATATGTTGAAATGATGTTAAAGATGTGATGGAACACAAGCAAAATACTATATATAATTGTTGGTTAAATTATATGGTTAGTTTATAAATAAATTGTTAATAAGTTAATTATTAAGTTTATACACAAATAAAGTGAGGACATTTTATCTTGGGACAAATAATGGAATGGAAACAATATAGAGGACTCAAAATTACAGATTTGTGGTGTAAGTATTGTAGAGGACAGGTACAAAATTGATAATGTAATAGGGGAATTAAAAAACAATTACATGCACTTTATATAAAAAAAGCCACTGTTTTAAAATCTTCTATTAGAATTCAAGTTTTATAAATTAAAGAATTATTTTATAAAATAGTACATATTTATAAGGATCATAAGCATATAAAAAAACTCAAAAAACCAAGCTATAACGAAGAAGTTATGGCATTTACAAGTTTACGATAATTAAATATATAAAAGTGTTTTTATAAAACTTTTTTTATAAAAACCCTTACCGTTTCAGGTCTGGTAAAAACATGGGAATATTTTATAATGATAGTAATTGTCATGACGATTCCAAGCATATAAGAAACTCGAAAAACGGAATTAAAACGAATAAGTTACGAGTTTTGCAAGATTTAAGTTTATAAAAATATTTTTATAAACTGTTTTGACTTTTCTGAGTTGACACATATTTTTATAAATTCAGTAAGTTTTTTATTTACATAGTTTATCTCGTCATGAATCCATACATATAAAGGAACACAGCGAAAGGAATTAATAATGAATGAGTTTTGTTTTTTGCAAGTTTTTATAATTTAAAGACTAAAGTTGATTTTATAAAAAATTTTACCGAAACAGTAAAAGTTACTTTCATCAGTACTAAAATATTATAAAATATAAGATTATTGATAGATTTTCTTAATACGAAACCGTGGGCATAAGGAACGTATAAAACAGAGTTAATACGATAAGATATTGAGGTTTATTATATCCTTGTGCACTATTTTTACTTTTGTACATTATTTTATAAAACAATTAAACTAATCATATAATATTATTATATAACCAATAAAAATGTTAAATCATATATTTTAACAAATAACCAATTGTTGGGCAAAGATAATACTTTATTTTACGGATACAAATACGCAGACTTTTATTTAACAAAGTACAATTTAAATATTGTTTTGACATTTTAAATTAAACAAAAGCTATTAGGTGGTGGTGTAACTATATAACTTGCGATGTTGTATTTTTATTAAATACATTATACTTATACGGCCTATAATTAATTAGGTTGCGCTCAGATTCCGCGAGACATTTCACTTACTTGATTTAGATAATCAATCATTCACTTAAGGTGAGTTCATAGCCCCGCTTTTATACAATTACATTGATTTACAACTTTGAGGTGAGAAACATGCACTGTTTTACAAATGGACGCATGAACACTTTAAATAAAATTATGAGTTTTCCTAAGTAGCTATAACCCACTATTGCCCATGAATCATAAACTGTTAATTACTAGATTGTAAGCGCGAGTGTTATGAATAGATCTATTTGGGATTGACATCCCCGTTCGGGTGAGTAGCGCTCTTTATCCGGTTGGCCAGACAACGAATGTATTACCATGTCGGATCAATTTGGATGTTGAGGGTTTGAAACATTACTACGGGCATATATTTGCATTAATTTGCATACATATATGTTGAGCCTCAGTGTCATGAGCTTAGTGCATTTTGTAATTACTTTTGTGATATTGTATTCGTTACTTATCATACACATGGAAATCTTGCAGTCCTACTTTATACATAACTTAAACCTGTGAATTCACCAACTTTATGTTGACGTTTTAAAGCATGTTTTTCTCAGGTCAATAAGGCAAGAAACAAGGGTACATTGGTGATCATCATTTTGGAGTCACATTACTATAAAGATTTGTGTGCATTACATTTTGGGGATATTTGCTATTTTTTAAAATCTTCTACACACTTCAACTGTGAACATGTTAAGCGCTTGACGCTTTATGTAACAAACAAGTTTATTAAATCCAATGTATCATTTCTAAATGACTCATTTAGATGTCTTTCTTCATATCTTGTGCTATTGATCTATGGAAGTACAAACTCCAGACACTTATTCCGATGCGACCCATTTTGGGGATGTTACATAATATCTTGGCGAGATATGCCAAAATAAAAATAATAAGATAAGGATGGAAATGAAATACTCTTGGATGTGAATGAAAATAATTCCATAAAGTTGATATGTGAGGAAGGATGAAAGAGAATAAAGAAGGAAGGTGTTGACTGGAAGTTGTAAAAGAAGATTACTATATCATTTGCACTGACAATGACATGCATGATGTGAAAATAAAAAAATGATGTGCATGTGATCCTATCGAGACAGAAGTGGACGATTGTGAATCTATAGGTTTTTTGGTGTTTTGTTGGTTGTCAATGTTGACGAACAAAGGTGGGTATGTGAAATGAGGTGGTAGTTCTTTCATGGTGGAAGAATAATGAAAGACGCAACAATGTGGTGAATCAATAACACTTGAAGATTGATATACTTCTTTAATGTACTCACTTTCTAGAAGTGGTAGTGTGCGAAGGAGTGACATTTGCATTTCGCAATTTTCTTAAATAATTTAGATGAAATAGTTAAGTTATCAAGAGATATAGAAGTAAATTTAATAGTAACAAGACTATTAAAAGTGAGAAGACTTGTTTGAAGTTAAAAGGAACGTTTAGAAGTGAGAAGAAATGTTAGAAGTAAAAAGACTATTAGAAGTGAGAAGACTATTGTAAGTAAGAAGAACCATTTAGAAGTGAAAAGACTATCAGAAGTGAGAAGACTATTAGAAGTGAGAAGACTATTGAAAATGAAATGAAAAGAACCATTTAAAAGTGAAAAGACTATTAGAGGTGAGAAAAGACATTTACGAGATGTGAGGACCAAGATTTGTATGTGAGGGGATTTATTGTGTAGTTATAGATTGTGAGTATAGCGATTTTAAGGATTGTGTTTGAGAATGACACATATTTCATTATGAAATTCACTTGACTATTGACAACATAAGCAACAATGCTTATGAGTGTTGGGTATGGGATGAACAGTTGTTTTACAGAGATATTCAAGTATGGGCATAGGTTTGTGCATTGTGAAAGGTAGTTCATCCTTCATGGGTTGTAGTAGTGATAAGTCAATATTAGGTTGTGATTTATGTTGGTGGTGTAGGGTTTCTGGGTGAATCTTCTTGTGAAGATGACTCGATGGATGACTCAAGACTCGTTTCTCATTTCACCTTGTTGGGTTAAAGATGTACGAGAACTTGTAAACACAAACAAGAGTGAATAATAGTTATGAGGTTTGGGTTTTGATGAATTTTTCCAAAGGAATGACATTTTAATTTGCATTTTGCGAATTAAAAATACTTAAAGTATTTTAAATGAAATAATTAAGTTTTCACGACGTATAAAATAAAATAGATAAGAAATGGAAGCGAGACTAGTAAAAGAGAAAAGAAATATTTATGAGAAGTGTTCCATCATTCCTAGACCTAGACGAAGATAATTGAACGATTTGCGCTTGAGGAGTAAAGAAAGAACGTTGGCGATGTTATCTTTAAACGGAACTTTTTCGATGAAAATGTTTCCTTTTTGGACATTAACCCGAAGGAAATGGTGACGTATCTCGATGTGTTTCATTCGCGAGTGTTTGGCAAAAGGCTATACGTGTTTGAGTGTGTTTTTCTTCCTACTTAATTTGTGCTCATCCGGATATAAAGTGTGAAATAATAAAAATAAATAAAGAAGAAATAAACAAAGATGGAAGCGACGAGCTTGACAATGTCAAGACGGATGGTGGTTAGCGTACGTTGAACAACATTCCTCAAAGTTTGTAGCTCTATTTCGGGCATTGCGTTTCTTAATAGAACAATCACCATGACGAGGTATGAGGTATGTCTAAAGGTGGTTGTGGAAAGGGATGGATGAAAGTATTAGCCAGTCTCTATGGTTGTATAGGCGTGATTGAGTGATAAGGTAGAGGTGTGATTTAGTGAAATGAATTAGAAATGAAGAATGAGTGATAACGTAGAGATATGAGTGAGACTTGATTTAGAACATAAGGGTGACTTCAAGTGATAATTTAAGATCACTACATTGCGGTAGGTGATCGTAATTACCCGAATTAAAAAGAATGTTTTCGTTGAAGAGAAAAAGAGAGCGTTTTAACTATGTGTTAAAAGGCTTGAATATAAATTTTCGAATAGACCATCTAGAGGTGCGATCAACTCGTTTTAAAATTTCATTGAAACCATTTCGAATGAATTATTTATGTTGTCCACAATACTTGTAGAGGAGTATTAGATAAGTATCGAAACTTTCCTTAAGAAAAGACTGGATTATTTAGAAGTGAAATGATGATTTAGAAAATGTGTGCATGAAGACTCTAGGAGATTTAAGACCATTTTGAGACTATTATGACTTTTTAGATTGTGACACTAGAAATCGCATGAGAAGAAGAATATTCTAGTGTGAGGAGATATAGACTTCTAGATGCACAAGATACATAGATTTAAGCATGTAAGCATATTTAAGCATGCATCAACACAATAATCAACGAGATTAATGTGTAAGACTATATGGCATTTAAAAGTTAATTTTTATACATCAAACTGGCATAGTGTAGGTGCACAATTAACACGTAAGTCATGTAAAATGACACACACAAAACATGATAATTTTAAATGCAATCGTCATGTAAAACATGTTAGCATTTAGCATTTAGGAGCATGTGTTATTTAGATAAACTAAGAGATATTTTATCTAAATTTCTAGAAAAAGACAAAATCATTTACAATAGACATGCATTCAGTAGCTAAGCAAATACACATTGAGCATCAAGATAATCATGCATGCATATAATTGCATTAAATGGGAGCAAGTTATCATCTTGAAACTTCAAAGCACATATGTTCGATGAAGTTGTCGAGTTAAATAAGGCGTTTCCTTAATTATATACTTGTTTAGTTATGCACTCCTATGAGATACAAAGTTTATCAATAATGTAAACTATCATTTGGCAAATTTAGGAGAGCCATTGAATCAAAGTACGAGTTATGAATATGAGACTATCACTAGTGGTGTTCACTTTAGGCTAATTACGATCATTTTTCGAGTTATACACGAACCCAACTTCACTCTTGAAGCATATAACAGTTTGGTCAAATCTAAATTTCTAGTGCATAGTCATCTAGTGGTCATTCTCATGCTAGACAAATAGATTTTCCTATATTTGCTATGAAGTGTTGCAAAGATAAAGTTTGTATTGTCTTTTAATTACTGTGCATATTTTGACTCAACTACATGCTTTAATTATGGTTCACTTAATCACTCAAGCACTTACATTCCGTGTGGAATTCTAGGTGTTAGGAATACGAAATTCCTAGGAAAGTGTCGGTAGCGCATAGATAACGGATCGTTTAGCTCGTTAAGTAATATTTTTTTTTTTACCCCCCCCTCGAAACTTAGCATAGGTTAGCTTAGGAAAAAGCCTATTAGCCCATCCATAGCCGGCCATTGTAAGTATATAAACACCTCTCCATGCCTTGGAGAGGTGGTTGGTTGTTCATTATTCACACACATAATACAAGTTTTCTTTCATGTTACTTTCTCTCTCAAAAAGTGTTATCCAACACTCTCTCTCTAAAATCCACTCTCTTTCCTCTTTCGTGTATGTTATTTGATTGTTCTAAAATTGGTATCAAGAGCCATGGAGTGATTTGCTTAGTTTGTGTGTTTGTATTTTGGTTTGTTTTTCTTTCTTTAAATTGTACGATATTTCTTGTTCTTTCTTTGTGTTTTGAAGCTTGTTCATACACTAAAAGATCATTTACTTAGGTAAAGTTGATCTAGTAGATTTAGGATATAGGTGTATATGCTTTGGATACTAAAGAAAATAACCATTTTTGTTTCTATTTTGTGTTTGAAAACCTTAAAAAGTACAATTCTTGATTTTGAAATTTTTGGCTGAAAAACCATAAAGTTTACAATTTTAAGGTACCTATAGGTTTAGCAATACTAGTTGTATAAGAAATTTTGGGAAAAAACAATCCAAATAAGGTGTATTTTTGTGGGTTAAGATTTTGAGTTTACATTCCTTTGTTATTAACGTAACTAGTCTGTTTTCTGTTGTTCCGAATTAGCAGTTTTCTGTTGTATCCGAATTAGAGTTTTCTGTTGTAACCGAATTAGCAGTTTTGTTGTGAGAACCAAATTCACAGTTTCAAGTGACAACCGAATTAGCAGTTTCAGTTGCAACCGAATTAGCAGTTTTTCAGTTGTAACCAAATTTCGCAAGTTTCAGTTGTCAACTTGAATAGCAGTTTTTCTGTTCTAACTGAATTTCGCTATTTTTAGTAGCAACCGAATTAGCAGTTTTTTAGTTCTAACCGAATTTGCAGTTTCAGTAGCAACTGAATTCGCAATCTGTCTTTGTTAACCGTATTCGCAATCTTCTCTTTGTCAACCGAATTCACAGTTTCTACGTTGCAACTGAATTTGCAATTTCACTTGGACCAAAAGTTTAAAACTCAAATTGTAATACCAAAATTATACGGTTTATTTCTGGATTTATAAAATCCCGTATTAGAACTTTACTTGTCTTCCCGGTTTAATCACAAGATTGTTAATCAAGTTTTGTTCACAACTTAAAACACTTAAAGACAAATCTTTATACACTATTACTTTAATCACAGTTCGTTCTAACAAGTAAATCTTTTCAACATACACTCTCATAATTGTTGACTCTTGCTGACTAATGCATTCTGTAGGTGATGTACATCGTCCACCTATATTAGAAAAGGATATGTATGAGTCTTGGAAAAGCAAAATGGAGCTATACATGTTGAATAGACAACATGGACGAATGATCCTTGAATCCGTTGAGAATGGTCCACTCATCTGGCCTACGATTGAGGAGAATGAAGTGACTAGACCAAAGAAATATTATGAGTTATCTGCTACTGGGAAGCAATCAAGCGTTGTGATGTTAAGGCAAACAAATATCATTCTCAAGGTTTACCACAAGAGGGTATGCACTTGTTAGCAATCATCGAATCACCAAGGAACTTTGGGAAATACTTTAACTTCTCATGCAAGGAACTTCATTGACGAAATAGGAAAGAGAGTGTAAGCTTTATGATGAATTCAATAAGTTTGCTTATAAGAAGGGGGAACACTACGTGATTTCTACTTGAGATTTCACTGCACTAATATGAAATGGACATCTACAATGTGAACTGGAACAATTTCAAGTGAAAACCAAGTTTTTGATTACTCTTCTCCTAAGTGGAGCCTATATGTGACCGATGTCAAACTAGTTTGGGACTTGCACACAACTAATATTGATCAGCTTCATGCTTACTTGGGACAACACGAATTTCATGCAAATGAAGTTCGTTTAATGCATGAACGCAACTCAGATCCGCTTGCTTTGGTTGCAACCCATCAGATGACCCAGTCTCCTTATCAAACTCATCAGAACTCATACCAAAACCCTCAATTTCAACCACAAGTTTCACTATATCAGTCTCCACAGTATGAATCACCTTATCAGTCTCAAAAATACTCAAACAATCAATCATTAACACCTCTTTCAATCACTTATCCATCCAATGATTATCAATCATCAGTTCACCACAACGTTTATTCTCTACCATCATCCATCAATCAAATGGAATATGCTCCCACAGTTAACCAACAACAACAACAACCTGAATTTCCCCAACTAGACTCAGGTCTAATTGTTCCAGTGTTTAAGCAAGGTGACGATCCCATTGATGCCATCAACCATATGATGTCATTCTTGTCAGCTGTTGTCACATCTCGCTATCCTACTACCAATAACAACTGAGAAATTCGTTAAACCCTAGGCAACAAGCTACCATTAATAATGGAAGAGTGACTTTACAACCAGTACAGGGGAGATAAATTTCTTTTGCTACGGGTACCACTAGGACCTATACTTTAGGAGCAAGTAGAAGCAATTCTGGGAAACAAAGGACTGTTATTTGTTACAACTGCAAAGGGAAGGACACATGTCCAAACAGTGTACTAAACCTAAAAGGGAACGGGATGATTCGTGGTTTAAGGATAAAGTGTTGCTGGTATAAGCTCAAGCAAATGGTCAAATTCTACATAAGGAAGAACTAGCATTTTTAGCAGATCCAGGAACTGCAGAGGGTCAAGCCACACAGACTGTCATTACTCACAATTCTGCTTATCAAGCCAATAATTTGGATGCATATGACTATGATTGTGATGAACTCAACACTGCCAAAGTTTCTCTCATGGCGAATTTATCTCATTATGGTTCAGATGCTCTCGCTGAGGTCGTCCAAATTATTCTCTGGTATTTGGACTCTGGCTGCTCCAAGCACATGACCGAAGATCACTCTCAGCTCACCAATTTCATCAATAAATTTTGAGGACTGTAAAATTCAGAAACGATCACGTGGCAAAGATATTAGGATATGGTGATTATCAGATTGGGAATGTTATGATCTCAAGGGTTTACTATGTAGAAGGACTTTGACACAACTTATTCTCTGTTAGGTAATTTTGTGATTCGAACCTTGAAGTTGCTTTTTGTCAACACACCTGCTTCATTCGTAATCTAGAAGGTGTTGAGCTTGCATGGCTTTTATATTAACATCATTTATCTTCTTATTTTTCTCCAACTCACTTAAAGGAACAACTTGATTTTGTTGAGTTGGAGCTTGATAAGTTGTATTTTGATTGAAATTGTTTCCTCGGTTATATCCTTGAGGTTGGCTAAACCGGTTTTGATTATTTTGCCCGTTGGGTTGAGCAAAACCCGGTGGTCTAGTTTGATTCGGCACACCTGGAGGACGATGACCGAAATTACCCTGATTGTAGTTACCCGCGGCTACTGTAACGTATCCTTGAATATTATCCCAAAATTCCAGGAAAGTGTTTCCATCGGCGGCGAGACATTGATAATACGGATGAGCACCACCATAAGTAACACAAATTTCCTCAATGGCTTTTACGGAAGCTGGAGGTGGGTGGTATGTGTTTAATTACACGTACATTTGACCTCTAAAAACGGACTTAAATGACTAAAAACGTACCAAAAATACATTGTATTTGTATGTTTTGCATTTGTGTTGTGCAGGTAATGGATATCTAAGAAAAAGGACAAAAATAGAAGCCAAATCGACAAAACCGAGCATGAGAACGGAAAGAGCGTGAAAGAAAAGTCAAGTCAAAGCCAAAAGTCAACAAAAAGTCAAAGTCAAATCAAGTCAAAGTCAACCTCAGGAAGTGGATTTGGAAAAAGCATCGAAAACCGAACCCGAAAACCTAAATTGCCAAAAGTGGGCCCACCCGTACCCACCTAGTAGGCCCGGAAAAGCCCACTTATATCTTATAACCCTTAAACCATAAATAAAAGCCCAAGTCCTTTTAATACCATAACCGGCCTAATTAACCAAGCCCAACAATCCCCTTATAACTCTCGTTACCCTTTTACAACACCCCCGTGCAAACCCAACCCAAACTCCAAGGACTAAAGTTGTATCACCAAAGTACTATACTTGCAATACAATGTATAACTTTCAGGGACCTTTCTTGCCATTACCCCAAACTTCAAAATAACCCGGGAGCAACTGTTCATCATTTCCCACACCAAACGTGTGTCTGTCCTCGCTACCCGCCAAAACCCAAACACTATTCCCCTTTCTTCTCCACTTTGTCTACACACCCCACACCTTATCCCACCAATTGCCACCTTGGCAATCCTTTGCATTTCTATTCGTCCATAAATGAAGACAAAGATTTGATGGATAAGATCATTGAGCTTGGGGACTACTCAAAATCGAGGGCTACGATTGATTTGAGACATCTCTCACACAAGAAACACAGGCTTGAGCCCTCTCAGCAAAGAAGCACATGACCTAGAACCTTCCTTCGATTAGTATAAATAGGCTCCTTTGTAAGCCATTGAGGCACTTAGTCTTTTTATCTAATTAATGTTTTCTTTCAGCAAAAATTAGTGTAACCTTTTAATATTGTAATGTTTTATTTTTGAATTAATGAAAATCAAGTTTTAGTTAAAATTTCTCCTTTTAAGAATTCGTGTTCTATTGTTGACAAAAGTGTTTTAAAAGCTCTTTATAAGCTCTTATATAACTATCATTAACCTGTTTTAACTTAATAGCTTAAGTACTTAAGAAAATTTTTACAAAAACCAAAAAAATCCACCCTTAAAATACCAAAGCTTTTTGGATGATAAGCCGGATTTGGATGGGCTTATGGACACTACTAGCTTATCTTAGATAAGTTAGAGCTAGTAGATAAGCTCTTTTGAGCTCATTTGCCCTGTTTTGAGCAAGGGCCTTTGTAAGTTTCATTTTTCCATTTATAGCTTATTTACTGTTTTAGTGCTTATTTGTGCTTATTGTCTGCTTATATTTGCTTATTTGTGTTTGCTTATGATGTTTAATGCTTATTATGCTTGTTTTATAGTTTAGAAATCATTTGTTTGAGTTTTCTTAAATTTCTGTCTATTTTAGCTTATAATTGCATAATCTGTCTCAGCTTATTTAAGTGCTTATTTGTTGTTGGAATTTGTTTAAAAGTGTCTAATTTACCTGTCAAACATCTGGTATTTGGAAAAGTTTGCTTAAATCTTTAAAAATCAAGTTTAAAATGTCTTTGAAAAACTTAAAAGGGTGTTTGGCACAAGCAGTACTAACCCATAGTTAGTACTGCTTGTTCTATTTTGACCCATTTTGGAAATTTAACCTTCATTTTTAAAGTCTTTTAACCTGTTTTTGATCATTGCTTAAGTTGGAATCTAAAAATCATAAGTTTTATAGCATGTTGTTTGAATCTGAGAGCTTATAGCTTATTTCACCTGCTTATTTGATTAAGTCTATGAAACTTGATTTTTTGTGATGTTTTTGTGTTTGTGCAAGTCTTAAAACAAGTTATTACCCAAGTCTTTAAGTCCTGCAATTGTGTTTGTGTTTTGATACATACCTGTCAAATTTCACTAAGTGTTAAAAAAAGAAGAAAATGCTTTTTCAAATGCTCATTGTGGCTTATTCTGAATTTCAAAATGCTTTTTCTTTGTTGCTTATTGTAGCTTTTTGGCCATTCTTCTTAGTGGTATAAGCCACTAAGTCATAAGGATCCTTTTGCTAACTTATTTTTAAGCTAGAAAAGTCCCTATTGGCCTTTTGGCTTAACAGTTTTGGCCAAAAGGCTCATTTGCTTATTTAAGCTTATCTGTTTATTCCTTCTGCTTATTTAGGTGTAGTTCAGCTTATTAGGTTAGGTTTAGCCCATTTCAGCTTATTCTCTTAGGTTTTGAGCTTATTTAAGCTTATTTGCATTCTAGCTTAAAATTTTTAAGTTTTATAGCTTTTTGAGTTTTCTACCATTCTAGCTTTTTGTAGTTGCTTATTTTTGTTCCTAAGTGCTTTTTTAAATATGTCCTTTTATCTGTCTTAGCTTATTTTAAGATTTCATTTGCTTATTAGTGCTTAAAAAGCCTAACAGTTAGCATTTTAGTGTTTGAGTATAGTTTAGGCTTATTCTGTCTTTCTTAGCTTATTTGTGTGCTTATACGTGCTTTATAAAAAAGGTGTCTTTGTAAAAAATGCTTATTTTTAATCCCTTTAAAAAGTTGTAAAAAATAGAGTTTAAAAAACATTTGAGAATTGGGGGAAGTCAAGGGTGAGCAAGGTTCGAACCCGAGACCTCACCCCTATTCGACCAAACATTTTATACACACAACACACACTACCACTTGCCCTGGGGTCTTTTTCGTTTTATCTTTGCATAATTTAATCTTTATAGTAGTTTTAGGCCTAATAACTTATAAGCTGTTTTTAGCTTATTTCACAGCTTATTCGATAAGCTGTTTTCACAAGCTTATTTTTCCTAGATTCCTTACTTTTCAAGCTACTTTTCATGATTTTTCCAGTTTTTTTATAAATTGTTTAATATTTTTTATATTTAATTTTTATTTAAATCGTTTTTAATTCATAAAAAATTATAAAAAAGTCAAAAAAATATAATTCTTTTTTAGAAAATTTTCTTTTAACATTTAGAACCTAGAAAAATTAGATTTGCTTTCGTAGGGTTAAAATTGCAAAATTTTGATTTTTAAAGAACGAGATTGAATCCCGTTCACGTTTTTAGTGTTTTCAAGCCATAATCACCTTCGTTTTTAGTCTAGTTTTCTTTGTTCTAGCTTTTTAGTTAATTAAGACTTATAAAAAACAAAAAGATCATTTTAGGTCGTAATTTTGATAATTTATGGTTTTTAGGTCCCGTTTAGGATTCCCGTTTTGCGTTTTTTAGTTAAAATTTGTCTTCCCTTAAATGTTTTTAAGTTTTTGCCTTAATTTTCTTGTAGTTTTAGAAAACCAATATCAATCTTGTTCCATTCAAGCATCGATTCTCAAAATGACTCTCGACTTTCAATTGCATTCCTCATTGGAAATAACGACTCGGGAATCATACACCTAGATTGCTATAATTGAGATTTTTTTTATTCTTATCCTCATTATTATATATTATATATTTACTTATATTTATATATTTTAAAAAGGTGTGAGTCAATCTAGATCAATCTGCTTAGGTTTATTTTGGATGTTTTGCATGTCTTGGTATTGAC
>BQNB010082499.1:0-19010 GCA_026074375.1 Tanacetum coccineum
TTTTAAACAAAATCTCAAAATCATGCCATAATACTATCTTGCTTTAACATGGGTCAAACAAGATAAAATATCATTTTAATACATTAGTATTTAAGTAAAAGAAAATGTATTTTTGATCTTAGCATGTGGTTGCATAGATCTAACTCACAATCATAACTAACAAATATTTGAATTAAAATAAACCTAGGATTTATTACAAATTATCAATTGAAAGCTTAACTTTCTCAGTAAGAAAAATTCTTTCTTTTGTAATGACATTTCGTTATAAGACTTCATATTAACATTCACCGGTAGTTAAAACATTTACTCTAGTAAAATAACTGAAACTGTTATATAAACATGTAATCGATTTCTAAAGTTGTTTGTAATGCTTAAAAGTTGCTAGGTAAGTTCTATACACCTTAAATGTCAAAACTATGCATATTATGCATGATACTCAATGATTTTTCTCACATATAAAACTTATGATTACCTTTAAGAAACAAGTTAGGTCATCATTTTATATGTCTTCACACTTAATACTAGTCTTATGATTAATGGAACACATTATTAAAAATTATTTATTTTCTTTTAAATGAGTGTTTGTGAGGGTCAAGAAAGATCTTGATTATATATCGATTCATTATTCAAATTATGATTGATATATTTATCGAATCTAATTGACAAATTTTTGAGTATGGACATGAAATTAGATTCTTATTTGTTTAGTTTCAAGACTATATCAATATATATAACAAAAAAATATTATATTGAATCTACATACTCAATCACACTTGATTGATATGAAAATGATTACATCCTTTTCTAGATGAAAAGAATATGCATCGGATCATAACTCACACTTGTGTTGATGATGCCATATTGAGTCTACTTGTCTAATAGTTGTGTTTCAAATATTATACTAATATTTTTAATACATGCATAAAATACACAATGAATTAGGATTGACGACTTGGATGTTTCGTCCGAAATATTCAAGCAATTTACATTGCAATGCAATTGGTAAATGTGTCATTTCTGAAAAACCAAACACGAGCAAACTAACAACATATGTAAACTTTGCTCATACAACATAAAAGCACAACTCAAAGCTAAAATTCACTTTTAACTAAATTCTCAAATAAGAATAATACTCTTGTTCATTCACCTAGGATAACATGATGTTTGGGAAACATTATGTTTAAAGAATTCATGGACTTGTGGTTTTAAACGATTGATAAAGGATAATATATATCCTATGCATTTTATTTTCTTCATAGCATAAATGGTTGTGTTACAAGAAAATACACTACATATAATTTAAAAAATATAAGCTATTATAATTGAAAAATAATCTATCCCAATGCATAAACAAGTAAAATTCATTTATTCAAATACTTGTTTAATTAAGGTATAAAGCATTGGTAAGAATAATAAGTTTAGAAAAAACATATTTGTTTAAGAATAAAACATGTCTTGTTTAATCATATATCATTTAAGAATCACAAACTCAATTAAGACAAATAATCTTAATCAGATTCATTTCACAAGATATGCTAAGGAGCAATCTTAAATCAAGCACATCCATTAAATCAAACAATATGCCATCAAAAGCAAACAATCTATAGATCTTGAACAAAAGATTAAAACATCTTGCTTACGATTTTCTAAGCATTCAACACATCCTTATTAGGATTATATGTAAAATATATCATCTAGATCTACCATCATAAAAACATGGTTGTTTGAGTCATATTAGGTGAAGTATTAGAAAACCAACCATATTTCATCTTTGCTACACTTTGATAGGAAAATGTAAACTAATTAGACAAGTAGTAACTAGGATTTTATTAAACGTTCTTAGATTCATGGCATCTCACATATATGTTTTGAAGTTTCAAGATGACAACTTATTCCTATGTGATATGATTATATGCCTTCGTGATTATCTTGATGATCAAAAATTATTTGCTTGATTATTAAATGCATGTTTATTATAAAAGTTTTTGTCTTTGTCAAACAATTCCGATATAATATATCTTAGTTTATCCAAATAATACATGCTCTTAAATGCTAAATGTTAACATGTTTTATATGATGTTTGCGTTTAAAATAATCATGTTTCTTACGTGCCATTTTACATGACTTACGTGTTAATTGTGCACTTACACTATATTATATAGTGCTCTCGTCCGAGAAACTATGTACTTGACTTACCATACACTTTGATAGTTAAAGATTATCAATGTTGATATAACATATCGACCGTAATTATGAGATATTCTACTTAGAAACACTTTGCTATTGTATAATGGAATATACTCATCCGAGATCCTAAGTATTTTCTTTGTAACAAAATGAAATTAAAGTTATCATTACCTAAAATCCAAATGATGATCAAGTGTTCCTCACAACCAACTATAATTGAAATTATCATGCATGGAACGACAAATCATGGTGCATTCATGCATAATTATAAGAACTAGCTTGTGTTACTTGATCATCCAATTCTAACTAAAACACCAAAAGCAAGTTGTTTTAAATCAAGGAATCAATAATATTGTCATCAAACATCTAAAAGGAATATCACAAGCATTAACTTATCAATCTTTCAAGAATATCATCATAGCTTTCGTATATATGGCAGCATGACATATTTGAGTGATTTTTGTAATAGATGATTATATGTCTATTTGTGATTGCGTGTATATGATTATGTGATTTTGTGACTTTTGCTACATATGATTGAAATGTTATGCTTAGCGATTAATAGTCTTTATGAATAAGTTCGTTTGTCATAAATTGAAAATACTTGGATGTTACGCTCACATGTTGTAATGATTAATTGATGATAGGCCAAATGCTATGTGGTTATATGCTTACTTGTTAGTGTTATTAAGTGATGATATGAAAATTATCTTACATGAAAAATATGTTTTGATACTATTTTCTTATATGTTTACCTTTACAATGCCATTTGATAATATTATATATGCTCACTAGTTAATGATGATATGTAAAGTGTGCTTGCATGAGAAATATGTTTTGATGATATTTGCTTACATGCCTACTTGCCATAATGGTAGTTGATTTCATGCTTATTGCTAAGATGCTAATTTTTTGCTCGTCTAAAGATAGTAGATCGTAAGCTCACAACTCTAACAAATTACCTTTAACTAGACGTTAGGTGCTCAATTGCATTATTTGAATTCATACATTACTGATGTGTCATTGTGAGTAGGTATTTTATATATCAAGTTTTACTATTTATATTATGCCGACTATACCTAAAAACAACACTTTAACGGGTAGTGTACCCGGTCATATGGAGTTTTGTGGTAAGTAGGGTGTCGAACACTAAGAGCGAGAGCGTTAACTCCTAATTCTATCAATATTTTAGTTATCTATGTTAGTACTAAATTAATCTAATTTATGTTAAATCTAAGTTAATGATAAAAAGGGGGTTTCAGCCTGAGAGACTGGCACGAGGTTTAGTTATCTAACCTAAGGTTTTGATGTCAAGCAAAGCAATAAACACACACAAGAAGATAAGCAAACAATAGAGAAGCGATCAAGAACTAATGTAAGGAAAACGTATTAACCATGAATAATCCGATAAAACGTAGGTTTGTTTATTGGTGCAATGATTGTCTTATCTCGAAGGGCATATCATTCCTAGACTTACATGGTACTTCTTTATAACACCTCATGTTTTAGGGTCATTTACGACGTCTATTATTTCACTATTTATTTTTAGTCTTGTACACGTTTGCTTTTAATTCTAATTGTTAAGTTAAATCGCGTAAACTAAAAATGATCATTCAACATAAACGGGTATCAAACAATTAAATGTTTACGTCAAGCAAGTGTTAGATAATTATTTGGAGTATAATTATTATCTTTACACATTTTATTTTATTGGTTACGTAAAGTGTTTACATTTCACGATAAAATACGTTTAGGTATACCCGAAACCATCAAAACTTTTCTACGCTTCAACAAATACCCACAATTGTACTCAATATTCAAAAATTACACAAACTCATCATATATATGTACATATGGCTGGATACAAGAGAGAAAACACAAATATATATGTAGTTCAAAACACTCTCCTTGAAATCATAGGATGATTTCCATCTTAGGGAACCAAGAGCTCCATCTTACTAACCCTAATAGTAAAATGGACCAAAGACTTCCTAGAAACCCTCCTTATGTCTTTGACTAGTCCAAGAAGTATATAAGCTAGCAACTAGATAGAATACACACACACTTTCATTTTACTTAGTGAAAATCAACATATTCTCTCTTTGTCTCTCTTCCAAACCCATGGCTACAACCAAACAACATACATAATCCATACAAATTTTATCTACAACATTTACAAGTGTTCCTACAACATATATAAGATATCCCAAGGTGTTTAGAAGGTTTGGTTTGGGGTTTACAAGTGTTAAAACAAGCAAGGATCAAGATTAGGGTTTCTTTGGATTTAGGGTTTTCAAAATCTTGGAAGCCATGGTTTGTTTGCTAAACAAGGGTTTAGACATTGTTGTTCATCACCATACATCATACTAAGGTTACCTAAAAACCTTAATCTCTTTACATTTGTGATTTTATGCATATATGATGTTTGTATAGTTAATCACAATCTAAAGAACTTATTTACATGAAAAATAGAACTTTTACTTATGATCATGGTATGATATACTTTGTCATGTGCTATATTGTTGGTAGGAACATGTGAGAATGGAAGTATGTGCATTATATAAGTGTGGTTTATGTATAAAAGCTTATATAAACTAGTTACCTAAAAAGTGTAATTATAAAAGTTCATGAACAAATAGGTGTGTAGACTTATGGATCTTGTGATTCTTGGATAATATTTGGACAAATGATGGACTAAGGACCCTAAGTATATAAGACATGTGATATTAAGTGTTGTAATGGACTTGTAACAAAGTGGCTAAACTAAAAAGGTATAAAATCAAGTTTCAAACATATTTTTACAAAATGACCAAAACCTTCTGATTAAATTTGAAATATAAAGTATTTATTTTATATTTTTATAGAATACTACATCTCATGAGGATTCCAAAAATGTAAGGAACTCAAAAAGCTAATTTATAACGAAGGAGATACGTAATTTACAAGATTTAGTTATAAAAAGTGTTTTAGAAAAGAAATTTGATAAAAACCATTTACTTTTAACTTTTGATATATACAAATTGATATTTTTCTCAGATAGTACATATTTTTAGGATTCTAAAACATTAAGAATCATAATTTTTCAATCAATAACGAAGGAGATATGGATTTTTTCATATTTACGATAATTAAAGTTTATAAAAATAATTTTATAAACTATGAACAGAAAAAATCACTATTCATCTCAGATACATTTTGAAAAATACATTAATTAGATAAAACTTTTAATTACGAAGACGTGCTCGAAAGAATCACTAAAAACGGAGTTAAAACGAATAAGATACGACATTTACGAGTTTACGACGATTAGATTTATAAAAGTAATTTTATAAAAGTATATGAACAGTAAAAAGTACTGTTCACCAGAAGACTTAAAATATGAAAATGTAATATTTTGATAACTCGTCTTAATAGGAAATAGTGGACATAAGAAACGTAAGAAACGGACTTAAAACGATAAAGTTATGTCATTTTTACTAAAGAGATATTTATAAACGTTTTTTACTTTATAAATATGATTTCACAAATACAATTATATGGTGATGTAGCTATATAGAATTATATGTGGTATTAGTTAATCAAAGTGCTTAGTACTTATACGACCTATATTTAATTAGGTTGCATTCGGTCATTTTTGTGACGCATTTTCTGTTATACTTGGATTATTCATTCACTCGAGGTGAGTTCATAGCTCTACGTTTTACATTTATAGTGATTTACAAGTTTTGGGGTGAGAAACATATGCATGTTTTACAATTGGACACAAGTGGACATTTCACATTACAATTACGTGTTTGCCTAAGTAGTGATAACCCTCTGAGCCCATTATCATGAACTGTCAATTACTTGTTGTGAGCGCGAATGTTATAAATAGATCTATTTGGGATTGACATCCCTATTCAGGTGAGTCATGCTCACTGTGCCGGTATGCCAGACAACGAACGTGTACCATGTCAGACATAGGATGTTGCGGGTTAGAACATCATCGCGGGCAATGTTGGCAATTTATATTGCAATTCATACATGTCGAGCTTCAGTGTCATGAGCTTAGTGAAACGTAATCACATTTTATGAGGTTTGCATCTGTTGCATTATCATAGGGAAATCTTGCGGTCCTACATTATACATTTTACAAACCTATAAATTCATCAACATTATTGTTGACGTTTTAAGCAATGTTTTCTCAGGAGATCAATAAGGTGCAAGACCAGGGATACATTGGTGGTCAATATTTTGGAAGTCATATGCATAAAAGATTTGGTTGCATTACATTTTGGGGATATATCTGTTATGGACTAAAATCTTTGTATTTTGAACAATGAACAAGTGAAGTTTCGGACTTGTGTAACAACAATTTGTTAAATCCAATGTATCAGTTTTAAACGACTTTTAAATGGTCGTTCTTATATATATCTTGTGCTATTGATCTATAAAGTACCATCCCCAGACCCATATTCCGCTGCGACCCAATTTGGGGGTGTTACAGATTGGTATCAAGAGCCAACGTTATAGAGAACCAGGTCAAATGTTTTTGCTGGACTATAACCGTTTTCAAACATTGCATTCATACAAAAGGGATTTTCACGGGACATACATACACTAGTTGTTGCATTAGTTGGTTAGACTAGATGCATTCATGATTGATATACATGTTATGATATAAATGTATATTACTATAAGAGTCTTATATTAAATACTTATATAAGCTACTTTTTATTTTCAGATATTGTCATGTCGGATTCGGAGGATTCCACAGTCACCTACACAACGGTATCCAGTCCGTTCGAAGATTTGTCAGACATAGGATCTCTGGGATTCGATGGACTGCCCATGATGCTAGAGGACCCTTATGTGGAGGCTGCTTTTCAGGCCCCACCATCTCCTGATTATGTGTCGGGTCCTGAGTACCCACCTTCACCAGAGTTCGTTCTCGAGCCTGTATATTCAAAGTTTATGCTACCGGAGGATGAGGTGTTTCTCGCTGAGGAGCAGCCACTGCCTGCTGCTGTCTCACCTACTAATGACTCACCAGGATACATTGCAGACTCCGATCCAGAGGAGGATGAGGAGGATCCTGAGAGGATCCTGAGGAGGACCCCATTGATTATCCTGCCGACGGAGGAGACGATGACGATGATGATGATGAGTCATCCGATGACAATGAGGATGATGATGATGATTTTGAGGAGGACGAGGATGAGGAGGAGGAGGAGGAGCACCCAGCTCCGGCCGACTCTGTCCCACCACCTGTACACTGTGTTACTGCTAGGATGTCTATCTTAGAGCAGCCACCTATACCATTTTGGTCTGAGGAAGAGATTGCCAGACTTCTTGCCATACCATCACCTCCACCATAACCACTCTCCCCATGGTCATCACCACTACCTCAGATTCCCTCACCACCACTACTAGTATCATCACGAGCACCTATATCACCTCCACCACTACCTGCTAGTCCTACTTATCCATTGGGATTCAGAGCTACTAGGATCCGGCAGAGGGCCGAGTTACCATCCATTTTTCATTCATTACCACTACCACCACCTATCATACTCTCACATACTAGGGCATCTGTGGCTATGATGAGAGCTGCTGCACCATCCACCTATATCTTAGCATCTCGATCAGAGACACCACCACTTCTACCTATACCGTTACCTACACCATTACCACCTTTGCCCCTACCCTCTACTGACCATAGAACGGAAATGCTCGAGGTTTGTTTACCACCTCGGAAGAGGTTGTGTATTGCTCTAGGTCCGAGATATAAGGTCGGTGAGAGTTCATCTGCACCCACTGCTAGACCCTCTGGAGGTTTTAGAGCAGACTATGCATTTGTTGCTGCTTTGGATGATGAGATTAGGTGAGATCCCGAGAGATATGTTGGTTATGGGGTTACAGATACTTGGGATGACATGGTTGAGGACATGTAGGGGACACCAGCTGTGACTGATGTTGCAGGGTTGAGTCAGCGGATGACATATTTTGTCACTACTGTTAGACAAGACACATATGAGATATATGTGAGACTGGATGATGCACAGGATGACAGGTTATTGATGAGCGGTCGGCTCAACAAGCTACATAGAGACAGACATGCTCTTGCTCGTACTGCCTTACTCATGGAGAGAGAGGCTAGACTTTCCCGTGAGGCCTATGGACGATTGATGGATGCTAGTAACATCGCTCATTCTGAGGTGAGAGCAATGAGGACTACTGTATTGGCACAACAAATAGAGATTGCATCCTTGTGATCATTGACTTTCTTGATTTCTCTTCCAAAATTATTGAGTTATGCTTGTATGGCTGCCAATCCGTCAGAAGTTTAAGTACTTCTTGTTCTAGATGTTCCATTGTGCCATTTTTGAGAGTATTCAACCATTTTTTGGATGGCTACTTTTACATTAGCAGCAGTCTTAGATGGTATGACACCTTTTGAATCAAGAATTTATCGAGTTGGAACTTCCAATCCATTATAAAACAAGATTACCTCATGCATCTCCCTTAAATAGTGTTGATGACACCTCATCAAGAGTTTTTTAAATCGCTCCCATGCTTGGTAAAGGGTTTCATCCGGTTCTTGCTGAAAGTTGTTAATCACCTCCATTTTCTTCGTAGTTCGAGCAGGTGGACAATATTTGCTTAGAAACTTTATCTTTAGATCTTCCTAAGTTGTAATTGAGCCAGATGGTTTGTTTCTTAGCCAACAACTCATGACTCCAGTTAGGGACATAGGGAAGGCTCTAAGCATCACTTGGTCTTGAGTTATATTAAGGATATGGAATAAATCAACAATCTCAAGGACTTTCTCAATGTGTTCGTTCGCATCTTCATGATCCGAACCGCTGAAGGTGTTTTCTCGTAGTTCCTTAAGAAATTGGCCTTTTAGTTCAAAGTAATCTTTGTTATCGATTTTAGGCCTATAAATTCTTGATCCATAGTCAGCTCGGGTTTTGCTCATGTATTGTTCCATGGTTTCCGTCATTGTTTCCGCAACTTCTTCCTTGGAATATTCTTCTAAATCAGAAAATAGATTAAATTCAGGCGATCTTGATTCGACAAGACTTAGTGTCTTGAGAAGCTTCCTAGATGATCAAAATTATCATTCTGGATCCTTGAAGGGCGTAAATGGTTCCTTTGTTGAACTCCTTGTCATGCACTACCTGAAACAAGAGATAAACAATCAGTAGGATAGGCTCGGGAGAAAGAAAATACAGATATACAGAAATCGAATGCGAAAAACTAGTTCTGTTACTGTATCAGACGATCAATATGCCATATTCAATGGATCTGAATATGCCGTATTAATCTGTTGAATGAATATGTTGTATTTGCAAGAAAGTTGGATACGCCGTATCGAATGGAAGTGGATACGACGTATCAGGTTATCGACCAGAACAGTGTATTAGAAAACAATTAAACACACAAACAACTAAACTAATAATCAATTAAACAAACAAATATACAAGCAAATATATAGAATTATACACTAATAATGTAAATTACACTAATCCTAAGGGTTAGATTATTTTAATGTTAAAAATCAAAATATCAAATAAAAATTAAGATTAAAGTTTTCACTCCCCGGTAGCGGCGCCCAAAAACTATAATGTGTCATTGTGAGGTTGTAATATGTTTCATGTTTTAATTTAATTTGCCGACATTACAAAAAACAACACTTTAACGGGTAGTGTACCCGGTCAGACGGGAGTTTCATGGTAAGTAGGGTGTCGATCACTAAGAGCGAGAAATAATCTTTCTATTTATTAATATTTTGATTATCTAAACTAAGTTAATTTCTATTCTATGTAAACCTATCTTAAACTATGTTAATCCTAAATCTAACGGATAAGGGGGTTGTCAGGCTATGAGAGACTGCACGTTTCACGGTGACTAAAATTAACTTAAGACACGTAACACATGCAAGTAAATTAACATAAGACTTAGGCGTTATTAATTCAATTAGAATATTGTTGTTTATTTAGTGCAACGATTACTTATCATCGAGGCGTCGGCAATCATTCTAAGACTTAGCGTTACTTCTCTAAGACCTGGAACAGGAATTCGTCACAAATAAAACGTATCCGCATAAAAGCATCCTTATTTGCTGATTAGAATCTATGATAGGATCATGGTGATCTGTTAAAAATGTTTTTTAAAAAACCCTAGCGCATAGAGACTTTACCCACTTACTGCTTAAAGGCAATTCATACACTAGTAGTCCACTAACCAAGTCTTTACCAATTAATTGAGAACGTACTCGTTGATCCCAAGGGTCACCTGCCGGTCCAACTAAGCTCGCAATCTAAAGGCAAAGATAGGTTATTATTCGTGATCCTATTGGTCTAGATGTATAAATTACTATATGAAGAGTCATCCCGGCATCTAGATTACTTGGTCTGTATCACTAGATCCAGTTGAATGAGAGGTTGCATACAAAAGCAGGTAAACAAGTATAAACTCAGAAACATAAACAAGCAATCAACGATAAATTAAGCAATCGATATAAACAAAACCAAACATTTAAATCTTCATAATAATGGCTAATACCCAAAGGTATTAGCCTTCAAACATCATAATCAATACAAGAGTAATAATTTAGCCAAGGTAAACTAACCGAGTTAACGAATGATACTAAAAACTGAATGATTACAAGAGTATAGGAGATTACAAGTTGTTTACTATGGAATTAATTGCTATGCTTGACCTCTTCGCTGTTCTTCTATTTTGAAAATCGACTTTTATGGTTGAGGTATGAAAAATATGATTTAGCACACTGAAAACCCGTTTTAGGTTTTATATTTATAAGGTCTGTAATTTGGTCGATACGACATATTGACTGAGGTCAATACGGTATATCGGGGGTTTCTTAGAGTAGGGACCACGTTCGATATCTTCCAGAATATTTTATTACTATAACTTGAATATGTCGTATAGATCTTCTATGGATACGGCGTATTGATCATCATTCCTTCATGGTCTTTAGTAAAGTGCAGGCACATATACGCCGTATCTTCCTTGATGGATACGGCGTATAGGATGTCAGAATCAGTTTCTTCATATTTCTTTGTTTAAGCTCCAGAATGCGTGCCTTTTAGCTAATCTTCACCAAGTACTCCATAATTACTGCAATTCCTAAATACAAATGATTAAGTAACAATTCTTTGTAATAATTATACAGAATGAGTTATTTACATGGGATAAATGATGCTATATGATAAGGTGTGATTTTATATACTATTTCGAGGTCATTTAACACCCTAAATCATGCAAATATGCCTAGATTATGTGCTTAATCTTTTTTTTAGGTTTTTAGTACTTGGATGGCTTTTGGAGGAATAACACGTGACTTGGGCTCATTTGGAGAAGAAATGGACAAGATTACGGACCTACACCAAATCTCTTGAAGATTTATGCAAATAGTGACTGGAGACGACGTCTCAGGCATAAAGCGATGCCGTCGTGATCTATATAGTGACAGCATCAGAAATTTTGTGACGGCGTCAGGACGTGGCCGACTTAAAGAGGATCTAGAATCATCTATGTGGCGACGGTGTCAGGATTACAAAGCAACGCCATCGCGTCGACATCTCTATAAATATAAATTCGTTTTTAGGGTTTTATGTGTTTAACTTTAGGATAACTTTGTATATACCTAAGGAGACGAACCATAGTCATTTTAGGAACTTTATAGGTCATTTTTAGGGCCTCAAAACCCTATTATACTACCTTGAATCCATGTTTTAATCAAGTAAGGTTATTTATCATTAATCATTCAATATGTCTATGTGTTGTTTGATTGATTTATCTTCTTGCTTTCTTTATAACATGCGAGGCTAAACCCTCTATAAACCTCTTTGTATTTATCTATGAATGCATGAAACTTAGGTTGAAGATCCTTTTGATGTTGCTTCTTGTTAATGAGTGTGCCCGTTAGGCTTTAGAAAAGCAGCTTTTGTTTGTATCTCTGTTGATATGTCTAGGGAAACGCGAGTAGTGTATAAGGAGACCATGCGTAAACAGTCTTAACACTTACCCCACTATATGGTTTATCCCTCTTAAGTTATTTTCACAGCATTTAATAACTTCTTAGGGCCTTGTAATAGTCTTACATACAACCTACTTTTGCGATCCTTAACGGAATATTAAATAGACGGCGGGTTCGTGTAATCTGTTCACAACCTAGAAAATACTTACACATATGATCACAAGTAGGACAAAGCAACAGATCTAGGAGAAGCAATCTAAGGAGTACTGCATGATTAGGTAAGTACATTTGCTTATCATAAACTTATCACCAGTAGAATAGATTAATTAGTTTAGTAATTAGTTAAACAAATCAACCTCTCAAACCATAGATTTACCTGCTTTATTATAAATATAAAAACACAAAAATAATCTTCTCTTAACCTCTAGAATTCTGTTAGACCATGATCAAGCCTTGCTAACCTATTCCCCTAGAGAATAATAACAAACCCTAGTCTTGCCTATACTACACTGCAACGATTAAGTACACTGCCTAGGGGATTGTAAAACTTCCTGTGAAGTCTTCGCAACCCTCACATAAAGTTTTTGGCACCTCTGCGTGGGGAATAGTTAGGTTTTGATCATTGTTTAACTTATTTCTACTTATTTGAATCCTTTTAAGTGAGAATTTAATTTCGTATATTAGCTTTCTTATAGTCTATCTTTTCTTTGTGTTAATTGTTTTGTAATCCATTCTCGTCAACCACCATGGGAGATACGAATCCTATCAGTACCCTTGGAGATTACTCCAAACCTAGCCATGAGGGCTACAGGAATACCATTGAGCTCCCTGCAGGGAACAATGTGCTACCTCTTCGATGTGACACCATCCGAGTTGTGCAAATAAACGGAAGCTCAATCCAATGAATTTGGTCCGAGGAACCCAACCAAACACTCAAGTGATTCTTAAAACTTATGGACACACTTGACCTTGTAACGGTGAAACAGGGAAAGAGCGCGCCGCCTTTATTTAATTTTTCCCTATCGAGACAAGCTAGCAACGGCTTGAACGCTTTTAATCAGGATCCATCACCATAAGGAGATAATACTACACGTTTCTTGCTCAAATTCTTCCACCGGGAAGAACTGCAAAACTCCACAACGATATCCTGATATTCCAACAACATCAAGTAGAATATCTCTTAGGAGCATGGACTCGTTTCAAGGACTTACTACAAAAAGTCCCTCATCATGGCATCGACCTTTGGCTCCAAGTCTAAATCTTTTATGACCACGTCAATCCCTTCACAAGACGAACTATTGACCAATCGGCCGGTGGCAAGCTTCGTGATAGAAACGCCAAAGAATCATGGGCATTATTAAAGGACCTCTCCCTCCATGAAAACGAAAGTTGGAACGACCAAAGGAATTTTGTTAAGTCGGTCAAGGTAATCTCTTTGCCTCAAGATGTCCCGATTACATCCAACCGCCGCCTTATCGAGCTCGAGAATCAAGTTCAACGCTTGATGGAAGCTCATCTTGCTCCAACGCAACCTACTCAAGTAAACAAAATCACTACCTCATGTGAAATTTGCAGTGGTCCCCACGACACTCAGTATTGCATGGAAGATCTTGAACAAGCCTTTGTTAAATATGCATCCTCGCGTACCGACGAAGCGGGAGGTAAGTCGTACACTTTTAAGCCCGAGCAAAACAATCTTGGTGACACCTACATTTCGTCATGGAAAAGTCACCCAAACGTTAGGTGGAGACAACCCCAAAATTTCCAAAATAATTTTTCAAACCCACCTAACCGGTTCCAACCTAACTATTCGATCCCGAACCGTCCCTTCAACAATAATCCTCAAATTTTTAACAATCAATCAAATCTAGAAGTATTGGTATCCAACTTCATGGCATCTCAAGACGCTAGATTGTCTAAGTTTGAAGCCGATTTCAAACAACAACAAAGCGAGATGACCAACAAAATCGACACAGTGTTGAAGGCCATCACTGATCGAATAGCAAGAGCACTCCCTAGCGACACGGTTAAGAACCCGAAACTGAACGTTAACATCACAACTTCAGTCTTGTCTGCTCGTTTTTACCCAATTGATGACCCACAATGCTTAACCCATATCAATGGTTCGATCAACGCAATCACAATCCATCCTAAGCAACAAAGCGACTCCCATGATGATGAGCCAACAGAGAGTGAGGAAGAAGAGAAGGATAGCCCAGAAAATACCAACACCAACCCTTCTGCATCACCTGATCCACCGTTTTCGTTCATCACCGAGAAAGTCCGCAAACTCAATTCATTTTTCGAATCGCTCGGCTTGGCCCCCTAATTATCCGACATAGAATTTGTTTGAACCAAAGGGGATGATGGTGACGTGATGTTTATTGAGATAGTTAAGATAAATGATGATTCCCGCTAGATGGAACCCGAAGTAGGAGGATGGGAGGTGGAATATTTGATATATTCCCAACTCAGAGTGAGTTTGCATATCACAAATATCTCATGTGTGGCCCCATCCCCTCGATATTCCTAAGAAACCCCATTATTACGGAAGCATGTCCATCAAACCTTAAAATACCATGCAACATTAGACATGTGCATGTGGAGAAAACCTACATTGATCTTAACTCCCATCTAAATATTATGACCCGAATGATGTATAATTGGATCGTGAGAAGAAAACTCGACCCTAGGTAACATTCGGATAGAGGAGTTAGCAATTTCACAGGAAGGATTAAGGGGATGCATGTTTTTTCGTTAGGGATAGCTCTCTTATGTCAACGTCTTCATGATTGTTAAAGATATTAGCTCAATCATTGACCCTAGGCTCTCACAAGTAGTGCTAGGAAAACCCTTCATTGAAATATCAAACATGACTCATGACCCACTAGAAGGAGTAGTAAGGTTCACAAAAAGGACCAATGAAGTTGCCTATAAAATGCCCTAAAAGATAGAACAATACAATTCATTATCAGACTTAGAAAAAGAGAACACAAAATCGATCTACCTCAAGAATGATGAGGACAAGAGAAACGGAGTGGAGTACATAATGAACAAAATATTAGGATTTTACAAAGAATGTCTAGATCTTGGACCCGAGTACGTGACTAGAATGAATGATGAAGGGGAAGTCACGTAATAACGTGTGAGTTCGAGTCTAGCTACAAGACTCGTAAATAAAGAAAAGCGCTTTTTGGGAGGCAACCCAATATATACTTTTCCCGCACTTAGGAGTGTCGTGTGTTTTTAAATTCTTTTACTGTTTGTTTTTCTTATGTTTGAATGATTTTGTAATCATGCTTGTTGTGTTATAACTTCGCCTTAATAATTTGCAATCAAAGGTATTTTGGATAAAATAAGTGTAGGGGAATATATCTGGTTATTAAGAACCAATTCAAACATTTAAAATAAATTGTTTAGATTAATTCGTGATAGTTTCGAGTCATATGATTGTAATGATTAATCCCAGGTTTTTATGCAGTGCTTTCTACATAAATAACTTATAAAATTGCGTGCAGAAAATTTCTCATTAAAAACGAAAGAAGAAATCTTCACAGTGCCTGGAGACGACGTCGAGATTAAAACTCGACGGCGTCGCGTCTCCAGCAATGTGAAGATTCAAAAATTCTCAAGTATTTTTGAAAAATAGAATGGGCAATATTTAACATTTGTAATTCTTTTATAAACTTGCATAAACCTATAATTACATCATTACTCTCATCCTATCTTTACTGCTTTCATAGAGTCAAAACCCTAAATTCTCGTTGTATATATATCTATCCCACTGATTTTATGCTTGGTGTAGTTGTCTTTTGATGAGAAGAAGCTTAGAAGTTCTTAGGAAGTTTCATTAGACGATTCTTGGAGGATGATTTAACCAGTTATCACATGTTTCTTCTCCATTATTAAGCAAACCAGAGGAGTACTAGTTTCTTTTACTTGTTTTCTTTTCCCTTTATTCGTTTTTACGGGTACTTCTATAGAACATTGGGGATAATGTTCAACTTAAGTGTAGGGGAGAAATAAGCCTTAGAAACTATTCTTTTATTTGCTATTTGCTTGTTCCTCAAAATGATGGGTAATATATCAAAACATAGCATAAAAAAGGTAATTTTGACCAAAATTTAAATTTTTTTATGACACATAAAAATGAAAACCGAGTATTAATAGCGTCTTATGGATAGGAATACGTATGACTAGCACAAAAACCCTTAAAATTCCACCCCAAAAATGTGAGGTTCGCCTTTAGATCTTTAGGAATTTGGGTATCTATTTTTGATACCCAAGATAGTGTATACCTTTAGCTTTCTCGAGTTAAGGTTCGAATGCAGTCATATGTGTCTATTCCGTCGTTACGGATGTGTACGTATGGTCTTTGTTGCCTTTTCTGGAGCATTGGTATCGGTATTAAATTATCTGAGTGTACCGATAGTATATAAAATTCTAGAACTTGTTTTTGTGATGCATCCCGAGACCGCATAGTAAGTATTAGGATTTTCTAGAAAAGAGGCACTAGGATTAACCCATGTTTTAAACCTGTAATTGTTATTATGGTCACATCGACTATATAACTATCTCACACCCTTGCCATGCACTCATTTTTAGTGCAGGATACCCCTAGTACAACCCTCCGAGCCTATCATTTTTCACGGTTCTCGTAATTTTCTGGTTAAGCCGGACTATTAATGAAGAGCATTGTCAACCCTTAAACCAATCGTTACACCTAAATCGCCTTAGCCTACCTTATATGTACTCGATTTTAGTACATTATTGTTTTAACCCAAGTTAACTATTGAGTACACGGTTTCTAAGTCCTTATCCTTGTAAATACTGTTTTGGGACGATTGGGATTCATGGTAGTATTCATCTTATGAAGAATTGGAGAAGAAGTAATTTATTACCCCCAATAGAGCTCAATAGGCTCCATGTTATGTTGATCCGCCTCAATTTGGGTCATTAGTTAGATTGTAAATATCGAGTACGTAAAAGTTCATGTGTAGGGGGTGCATCTACAAACCCCCATGATGTATTATATGTTTAAGCAATGGCAAGGCAAAAGTGTACGAAAAAAAGAATGTATATAAAAAAAGAGTGAAAAAAATATATATGGGGTTGCCATTTGCTTATGTTATGTTTATCATAGAGTCAATAAAAGAAAAAGAAAGAGATGGATGTAGAGTTTTGTAGAGTTTGTATATCTTGTTCAAGTCTTTGGCTTAGCAACCAAACTAACGTGTATTCTTATAAATAATTAGCTAACCCTTCCACTCCAAATCCACCCAAAAGTCACTCGTCAAATGTATCCTATCCGTTTCTATTTCCGTTAATGTATCTTACACCTACACCCCCATAACCCTTTAAAAGACCTCTTTAATAGTAATGATTAATACTTGTGCCCAGCGGTGGAGGTTTGATCATTTACCAACCCTATGGTAATTTATATGCTATGACAGGTAATGAGTATAAATTTTCCGTTTCCCATAGTTGTTATAATTTATTATGCACCCGAGTGAAAGAGAGAATCTCAAACACTTATGTGAGGTGCTAGTATATGCTTTCCGTGCTTTTAATTATGAGGTCTCGAAGGTTGTGTTGTAAAATGCTTTTAAAGAGTAGGTTAAATGACCTTAATATTGCTATTGTCTAGGTAGAAAAGCCCATTTGCTTGAGGACAAACAAATCTCAAGTGTAGGGGTATTTGATGAGGTGTCATTTTATACACCATTTTGGGGTCATTTAACCCACTAAATCATGCAAATATGCCCAGATTATGTGCTTAATCGTTTCTTTTTAGGTTTTTAGCAGTTGGATGGCTTTTGGAGAAAATACACGTGACTTGGGCTCATTTGGAGAAGAAACGGACAAGATTACGGACCTACACCAAATCTCTTGAAGATTTATGCATACAGTGCGTGGAGATGGCGTCGCAGGCATAAAGCGACACCGTCGTGATCTATATGGTGACGGCGTCAGGAATCTCGTGACGGCGTCAGGCCGTGGCCGACTTAAAGAGGATCTAGAATCATCTACGTGGCGACGGTGTCAGGATTTCAAAGCGACGCCGTCGCAGCGATTTTCCTATATATATTAAACCGAAATTTGGGTTTTTGTATGTGTAACTTTGTATAATTTTAAGGAGACGAACCCTAATCGTTTCAACAGCTTTTAAGGTCGTTTTTAGGGTCTCAAAACCCTATTGTAACCACCTTTAATCCATGTTTTAATCAAGTAAGATTATCAATCATTAATCATTCAATATGTATATGTGTTGTGTGATTGATCTATATTCTTGCTTTATCTTTAACATGCTAGGCTAAACCCTCCTTTGTATTTACTTATGATTGCATGAAACTTAGGTTGTAGATCCTTTTGATGTTGCTTCTTGTTAATGAATGTGTGTGTTAGGCTCTAGAAAACTAGCCATAAGATATTAAATTGGCATAGACGTCTAGAGAAACGCGAGTAGTGTAGAAAGGATATCATCGGTAACAGTCTTCATACTACTTTACCCCTAATATGATTGATCCCTCTTAAGTTATTTCACATGCATTTAATATACTCTTAGGGGCCTTGTAATAGTCTTCATACTATCTTACTTGTGTGTTGCCCTAACGGAAGTTCATGACCTAGGAAATATTTACACAGATCATCACAAGTGTGACAAGGCAACAGATCTAGGAGAAGCAATCTGAGGAGTAGTGCATGATTAGGTAAATACATCTTTTTATCATAAAGTTATCACCAGTAGTTGTAGATTATATTTAGTTTAATTATTAGTTAATCAAACCAACCTCTCAAACCCATGATATTTAGCTGCTTTCTTATAAATATATAA
>BQNB010082500.1:4489-29312 GCA_026074375.1 Tanacetum coccineum
GAATATGTCAAGCGAAATGTTTTGCGTCGCACTTGGAGATTTTAGTATATGATTATATATACGTAATAGTAATACATATACATATACATTATATGATTTAATATACTTTTAGTTACGTGCCGCCATATATGTATTATATAGGTCGCGGTTGAGACGTGAAGCTTATTGTGCTTGTTGATTGGTTGATGTTGGGAAATAGATTGTAACAGAATTAATACTGGTAGTATAACAGTTAAGTCTGGTAGTAATAGTTAGTTCTGTTAGTACTGAATTAATACTAGCAGTACTAGAGTTAGTACTGGTCATAGTTAGTTCTGTTCATAGTTAAGTCTGTTTATGTAACAGGATAGTAATAGTTATCTTAGAGATATCTTAGGAGATATCTTAGTAAAGGATATGTATTATCCTTTCACACGGTTGTAAAGCCCATTAGGGTTTCCTTGGTGTATAAGAGGAACCCTAAGGCACAATGTTATGGACTACTACGTGATTGAGAAATATCAATAGAAGCATAGAGCTTAATAGCAATTTTAGTATTATTGTTTCTTCTTAATTCTTTTTTTCTTATGTTAAGATTTCCGCCATAAAACACATGGTATTTCAAAGTAGTCCGGTCTCTCATATAGTTGATTTGGATTTATCCAAGTTATCTATCGTCTTACAAAGGCTAGTCAGATCCTATACCAAGGACCTACAAGTGGTATCAGAGCCTTTAGAGGGACTCTGAGAAAGAAGAATAAAAAAGAACCACAAAATACACCTATTTTCAGATCTTACAAAAATGTCTCAACCTGGTAATGATGAGATCTCACAACATCATCGTGTGAAGAATCCAACCATGAAGATGCATCAGACAATGGGGCTGCCACCTAAACAAAAACATACAATGATTCTCAAAACAACTGCTATCTCAAATATCAAACTCCCAATTCTGAAGAAGGAGGAGTATGATATATGGGCTATGGAGATGGAGCATTATCTTGAATACATTGATAATGAAGTATGGAAGGTAATTCAGAATGGAAACTCCAAGAAGAGAATTTCAACTGGTAAGGATGGTATTGTTCGAATACTTTCACCAGTTACTGCTGCAGAGATTCAAGCTGTTGAAAAGGAAAGGAAGGCTAAAGCATATCCTTGCTGATGGCCATTCCAAAGAACTATGAGAGATTTCATGGAATGGTGATGCAAGAGATCTGGGAGCCTCAGAATAGGTTTGGTGGTAATGCTAATTTTCAAGAAAATGCAGAAGGCTGTTTTCAAACAACAGTTTGAAGCATTTTAATATTATCCAATTCAGAAGGGCTGAAAAGGGATATGACAGATTTCAACAGTTGCTTTCTCAATTGGAAGCTCATGGTGCTGAAGTATCAACAGAGGATGCAAATCATAAGTTTCTTAGATCTTTGCCTCCAGATGTATAATTGCAATGACAATGAGAACTAATCCGAAGATTGCAATTTATCTATTGATGATTTGTACAATAACCTTAGAGTTTTTGAGCAAGAAATTCAAGGTGCTTCAAAAACATCTTCAAGTGCTCAAAATGTTGCTTTTGTTCACAAAGCCAAAATTAGCATAATAAAGGTCTAAGTCTGGTTTTATGGTACCTATAGTACTTGCATCTTCTACTTTTTCAACTAATGTTCCTGAAAAGAAGTTCTTGCTAGTTTTGCTGATGAAGTAATCTATTTTCTTGCCAAACAATCAGAGGACTGGGCTTACTTCTGAAGATCTGAAACAAATTGATGATGTAGACATTGATGAGATGGTCATAAATGTCAATAGCAATGATTGCTATTCGAATGAAGAAGTTCTATAAGAAAACAGGAAGGAGAGTTCGAGTGGATGGAAAAACACCTGTTGGTTTTGACAACAAAAAGAAGCTTGAATTCAATTGTCACAACACTGGTCACTTTGCTAGGGAATGTACAACAAAGGGGACACATGATGGAAAGAAGAAGAGAGACTCATTTTATCAACATCAAGAAGCTGGGAAGTAAGAGAAGAATCAGATGGGTTTGCTGACAATGGATGATGGGATTGTCAATTGCGGAGAACATACTGAAGCTGAAGAAACAAATCATGCACTTATGGCTATCAGCTCAAGCAATGATGTAACTTTATGTTCTAAAACTTGCATTGATTCATGCAATACTCTTAAAACACTATGTGATGAACAATTGAATCAGTTAGGTGATCAAGAAGCACAAATTCTTGCCTATAGTCAAGCTGTTAAGAAACTAGAAGCTCAACTTGTTACTTTTCAAAAACAGCAACTTTCTCTAAATGAAAAGCTTACTTTTCAGGCTAATGAAATATATGAAAAAGATGAAAAGCTTAAAAGATATAGGAGAATAGGCATGAAAGCTGTCAAAGAAAAGGAACAATTGCAGAAAACAGTAGATTCATGGAAAGATTCTTCCAAGAATCTTTGGAGATTAATTGATTCTGGCATGAGTTCAAGTAGTAAACTTGGCTTAGGGTATGAAATAAAATCAAACAATGAGGTTCTAAGTTATGAGGAAGAAATGAACTTTTCTGTTTTTAAATGTTCAAAAGAGGATTCAATAGGAAAACCTTCGTACAGTAGATTTACAAAGACCAATGATTTTAAAGGTGTTCCACATCCCCTAAGTGGAGATTATACTCCAAACCACAAGAGGATATTGATGATTATTTGAAGTTATGTAAAAAGGGTCTCAAAACCTGAAATTAGTGTATAGATGACAATTCTTCTGAGCATTCTACTGTCAATCAAAATGACAGGTGTAAGGATCTTGTGGAAATACCTTGAGCTCTCTTTGAGGACTGGAGTCAGAAAGTTTAATGAACACATGGAGATGTCTAAGTCAAGGTTGGATGTAACTAATGAAAAAGATGTGTTCTGCTCCAAATCAAAGAAGTTGGAACCTATTCTGTGGTCTCACACATAAAAACTCTAGGCAATCACTCAAGATAAAGAAACAACATAAAGTAAATAGCAGAATTGAATGATATGATGAAAGAAAACAGGGGACGGTACTTTTTACAAAGAAAGAAAAATGTATTGTTGTGGTAGGTCTAAGTCATTTGATTAATAGATTCGTGGCACTATTATGAAAAGAAAATGCAGGGAGCTGAGGTAGAGGGTTGTTAATAATGGTATCGGGTGGCACACCAGTATCGGACTATTGAATATCTGGGTTATCATGCAAATAAATTTGTTCATAGATCAGTACCAACTTATTGCTAGTAGGCCAAGTTTAATTCTGTTAGGCCATATTATTAATACTGCGTAGACAAATATTAAATTCTTGTAGGCCTAAAGTTAATACTGTTAGTTCTATATTAATAACTGTTAGATTAGAAGCAAGTACCTAACAAGACTCAAAGCAGTTCAAGTCCAAACGACCACAGTGAATCATATGAATCAAAGAAGGGATTTTTCCAAAATCATATTATCTGTAAGAAGACCCTTTGCAAAAAAACTACAAGCCCAAATGTCACTTCTACTGCTTGTAATGGGAAATTGGGGCTCTGCTGTTAAGACCTCAAGCAAGTTATAATTAGAGGAACTCTAGACCAACTTCCATATAACAGTGGACTACTTTTAATAGATCTGTGAATTGGGGGGTTAATGGTCCAAAAGGCAGACCCAATGCTAGTAAAGGCCTGGGTCCTAGAGAGACTAATTTTCTTTTACATGTGCAGGAAATCCTGAAGAATGGTAAATAGAGGTATATTTGAGATGGTGCTAGGGACTAGACAGTTTACCAAGATACTGGAGGATTTTTAAGAATTCAATGGGGGATTGTTACCTTTGGAGGTCGCAAAGGCTACATATCTGGTAAGGAAGAATAAGAGTTGGTATTTAGAATTTGATAGTGTGTCTATTGTAAAAGAATTAAGGCATTTTAACCTTTTCTGTATAACACAAATATGCTGATAAGCTAGCACAAGGTTCTTTTTACTGAAACTGAATGTCATGGATTGTGTATTCTGACTATCAGATGCCTGAAGAAAATTAGATACTCTTAAAGGTCCTTAAGGACACCACATACTGTACAGTTTGATATGATGACATCATACTTGCAAAAGGGTTATGCTGTTGATTGTATAGCCACCTACTGATGAATCTACTTATCGGCATAGAAGGGTTTTTTAAAAAAAAAAAAATTTAAATTAAATATTTCTTTAAACACACCACATACATTAAATTTAAAAACCCCCCCCCCCCCCCCCCCCCCCCCCCCCCCCCCCCCCCCCCCCCCCACTTTTTTTTTAACATAAAGTCATATCAATTTTAAAAACCTAACAAACTTGTGAAGAGGAAACTTGTCAGAGGGATCTACACATTCCAAGGTTTTCAAAAATGACAACATGTGTTTCCTGCATAAACGGGCAAACAACACAGGGCCTCTTGCAAGGCCAAGTTAGAAAGATTGATCACTGTGCCACTACACACCTTGCATATGGATCTTTTTGGTCCTACTTCTGTGAAAAGCATTAATCATGCAAGTTATGCTAGTTCTTACTGATGATTGTACAGATTTTTTTGGGTACTTCTTTCTTGGCTCTAAGGTTGAAGATAGTGGGCATCTTCATGACCTTTATTAGGCAGATTGAAAACCAGCTTAGTCATAGGGTTAAAATCATTAGATAAGATAATGGCACTGAATTTAAGGAATAGAGATATGCTTGATTTTTGTGAAACAAGGGAATAAAACAAGAGTATAGTACTGCTAGAACTCACTACAAAATGGAGTTCGACTGAAAGAATGAACAGAACCCTAATTGAGGGGCTGCTAGACTATGCTAGCAGATTCTCTCTTACCAACCACTTTTTGGGCAGAAGCAGTTAGTACTGCTTGCTATATTTTTAATAGGGTAAGAGTGACTAAACTTAGACAAACTCTTATGAGCTTTTGTTTTGGCCAAAACCAAACTATCAGCTACATAAGACCTTTTGGGTGTCATGTTACAATTTTAGATACTCTTAGTGTGCTTGGCAAGTTTGATGGAAAATCTGATGAAGGATTCTTAGTTGGTTACTCACTAAATAGCAAAGCCTATAGGGTTTATAATTTAGTAACCAAAAGAGTAGAAGTAAATCTGCATGTTAATTTTCTTGAAGATAAACCCAATGTCAAAGGAGTAGGGTATAGATGGATGTTTGATATTGACTATCTTACTGATTCTATGAACTATATTCCTGTATCTTTGGAAAATCAAGCTAATCCACATGCAGGTGCTTCAGAAGTAACTAACAGTGCAGGTACTTCACAAACTCCAAGGTTTCATGCCTCTAAGGAAAAAGATGAGGATGTAGATCTCATACTTTACCTTAAAAATCAGATCTCAACCAAATCAGCAACCTGGCTCTGATTACCATTGGCGTATGGTATCAATAGCTATGATCTAAATTCTTCTTTAAACTATCAAACATCCACAGAAATACAATTGTTGACACAAATTGTCAACAATACAATCCCCAAAAAATAATACAAGATCAGATTATTATCAATGTGATAATAATCAAACGATTACAAAACTAACAAGATCAAGGTGATCTTAGTCAAATGATTATAACTGAACGATTGAGAGAGATGAATATTAGGGTTTGATAATTGCGTTTGATAAGAGAGAGTGTGTTGATGTATATGCTCTTTTTCCTCTCTTTATATACACGGAGAATTTCCATAAAGAACCCTCAGTTTCAACGACTTCACATCAGACCATCTTTTATCATAGCAACTTCTAGAAATGCACAATCAGTCCCTCAACTTATATAACTACAAAACACCAAAAAACTATAAACCAAATAATAAGCTCATTTTCAATAAAGATTATTTATTTAGCTTAGATACCGCGCCGCTGAGTTATCATTAACGTCAAGGTAGACTCGGCGGAGGTGCAGGCGGTGGAGACTGGGGGTGAGTGGTGTAGAGGTGCCACTACTTATGTTAATATGGAACCTGGTGATTGTCATGGTGAATTTACCGCTGTTTCTTCCTTTATTAGGATGCTGTTCTTCTTCTTGATTATTATTGGTTTTTGTTCTGATTATATTGTGTCAAAGAAATGATTTTATCGTCCTAATGATGTGCTAGGATGATATAGGGGTAAGCTGTTATATAGAGCCTCTTATGCATAGCTCACTTTTGTGCCCTTTATTATGAGTGTTGTTTGGCATATGGCTTATGTGGTTTTGGCCTTTTGTTTCATAAGCTCACATGGCTTATTTGATAAACTTTCGTTATATAAGGTATTTTCATAAGAACCTTATATAATTAGCCGAAAAAGATTCACAAATAAGCCACAAAAAAATGAGCTTACGAAACCATAAGCCAAACCAAATATGCATAGCTGGCTATATAGCCTAAACAAACCACCTAGGACCTTATTGGAGCTATTTAAGCGAAAAGTTCCAAATAAGCCACAAAAAATGAGATTTGGACAACATTAGCCGAAAACTCATAAGCCACAAGCCCGTCTATTGTTATAATACTGATGGTTTGAGCTTAATGGTTGGTTAAAACAAAAAGGCTCGATATGATAATGATTAATAAAGAAGAAGTTTTCTGATAAGATGATCAAAAACAGGTTCCGAGAATACCGTATTTTAAAAAGCTGACAGCATTAAGCTAAATGGCTTTATTAACTCAAAGTTACTTATTAGCTAATAGCCGTAATCGACACTCAATAAGTTAATGAAAGATTTCCCATAGGTATCTGGGTTGTTTGGGTTTATAAAGTTTTCTGCTATATTTAATAAGCTGTTTTGTGTTATCCGAGCTGCTTCTGCTTATCTTCATACTTTCACGGATTTTTGCATTTTTACAAAATAAGCAAATCCAAACACCATTTTCAGAAGTACTTATTAGATAGTTACTTAACATGTGGGGATTAAGAAGGTGTTTGATGAGAATGAAAGTTAGATAAGAGAATTTTAAACTCAAGCATAAGGTAGCAGGGTACATACAAGACTTATAGATGTTACTTAACATAGGATTAGTGAAGATGATTAATAAAGGACTGTCTCTGTAGTTGCAGAGTAGCCGCTCAATATCGAAATAGTCGTACAAGAACAATGTCTTCTTTTGATGATTCAATGTATTATTGCATTGAGTAAGGATATTAGACCACGCCTTGATGGCATTGGAAAACCTTTGGCTTTTCTCTCGAGATGGAAACGAATATATTAAGCAATAAGGACTGAATAAGCTATACTAGTGAATAACCCCCAAAATAGAAAGAATTACACTGTCTGATATTTGTGCGTGTATGAGAACACTTGATGAAAAGTAAAAAGAAATATAATAATGTGTCGTCTTGAACGCTTGACTTGTACTTTGACCGTTCTAATACCTATTCCTGTATTTGATTCTGAGAGTCGGACAAAACACACTAACTACTTTTCATCCGAGTCGACTTATAATTGATGTAATAATCTAACCGATAGTTACATTGAGTTTAGCTAAAAAAAGTGTCGTTCTTAAATGGGCTTACAAATTTAGGGATCTTAGAAGCTTTTGAAGTTACTTGCAAATAAAATTAATAGTTTTGAATTAAAAGTCAAACACTCCATTACAGCAGCATCCATCTGAAACATAACCCATAGACAGGAATCACTAGATTCTGTTGTGGGATCAGACTATCACTTACAACATCTTCCGTGAAAAGCTATTCAGCATTGAGATCCGAGGTCTGTGGTTGATAGTTCTTGGAGAGGATTATAATATATAAGGGACTGCATCCATTGAGGATAAACTTTATTTTTAAGACGCGTTATAGTTTCTTCACAATAATGTTAGTGAACATAGATCTAAGATGTGTTTTGAAAGGACTTCGCTTTACAATCCCAACAGGAGCTAACGATTCACACCATCAACTATTGAAAATCTTAGTAACAACCAAAAATAATATATTTTAGGATTTATTGCTAACCACTTTCCACTCGTTTCATACCCCAATGCAAGAATATGAACAAAATGGGGATGCATACCCACTAAAATCGAGAACTCAAGTAGAAAGAAAAAGAAGAAAGGGTCTTAATCAACGGTTTTTTAGTTCTATTATTTTGAGGAAGAAGATGCGAGTTTGAGTAATAACTAGATGGATATCACCTCTCGTAGCGTCGTTTTTCTAAAAAAAAAACTTATTTCAATAAATTATTTAAATTAACATAATTATACAATACTTAAACATAAACAAATAAATCTTTACCTTATTATAAATAAAAAAAAATTAAAAACTAATACTTCTTTCAAAATTTACAAAAAAATTTCATAAATTATCATATAATCAAAATCATTTCTCAGCTACTTTCAAATATATCCAATACAAAAATCTACCCACATAATACCATCACATTTCCATAAAAACAAAAAAACAAAAAAACAAACATTAACAATCTCATAACCAAAATATACCTCCCTCCCCATCATAAACCACCCCCTCACACATAATTCACACACCCAACCTTACCCATTCCCCCCCTCCCAACATTATATAACCAATTCTCTAATCAAAAAACCCCCTACCCTCCTCTCAAATATTTCCACCCAATTATAATGAACAATCGAGTACTTAATACATCGATCCAAATAAACAAAACAACATAACAAATACAGTACATCAAATACACAGTATAAATAAACAAAAAAACCTTCCACCACACCTCATCCCCAACATCCTATTTACTCCCCCTCCCATTTCCAAACTCACCCCTCATACACCAACCTCTCACACTAATCCTACCCCCCCTTCTCCCCTTCCCCCACACCCACACCCCCCCTCATCAACCTCTCACTACAATTAAAAACAAACCACCACATCCTTTCCACCACCCCACCCACTCCCCACCTCTCATTCCCTCTCCTCCACCTTCTACCTCTATCCATTAATTCTAATCTACTCCAATCTCCCCTCAATATCCCTCCCCTACTACTAAAACCCAATACTCTAACCCTCTCTACCACACCCTCACACCCCTCACCTCTAACCCCCCATCCAATTCCAATATCTCCTCCCCCCCTCACTCTCCCCCACATACTCACTCCCAACACTACCCTACAACCCAATCCTCCACTCAACAAACATTACTATAAATAAAATAAATAAAACCATCTATACATACATAATTAAACTCAAATATCATACCCCACATCTCACACAACACACACTAATTAACTAATCATCAATAAACAATCAAATTAAACCATCCACATTACAAATAAATCAATAAAAAAACCATATCAACACCCACCCCCCCCCCCCCTCCCCAACCCATCTTAAATAATTACCCCCCAAAACACAAAACCAATCCAAAAAAAACAATTTTTATATTGCTACTACAACCAACCACAATACTTAAAAAAAATATACTAATTTTTACCACCAAACAAATAACAAACAAAACAAGACTTTACCATCTAATAACATCTAACTTTTCACAAACCCTTAATCCCATAAAAATCTTTCATGTTTTGACTTGAACCTGAAGTCCCATCAAAAGTAAACTCTAGTTTTATTTGTCAATTGCTCCGCAGACTTTGAGCCAACTACCAATTTCTACATTAAATAGTGTTCACTGGCTCCAAAGGCTATTATAAAATGAGCATCACGACCTTTGATTATAGTCACGCGGTATTTGAAAAAAAAACACTAGCCACTTAACACTTTATACTCGAGTTTAGTTACTTAAAGAAAATTAAAGGATGTAAAGTCAACATTTTCCCTCCCCCCCCCCCCCCCCCACAAATTCCGCGCGGGGGAAACACCCTTTATTTAGAACAACAAAATTACCCTAACTTACTTCCATTTTCCTTTCCTTTTAATCTTAAGTGATATCGAGAGATATGTATGTGTGTATCTTTTGTCGCGCACTTTTCATTTTCTTTCATTTTTTATGTGAGTTAACTTTTGATAGATATATAGAGTAGAAACACGCATAAGACGCGCATTTAGTGTAGATGTGTGTGTGTCACGTGTGACGCGCCGCTCGCGCTCGTGTGTTATATATTTATTTTTGAAGGCAAGTTAGTAGTTAGTGATTCGAGCCAACTCCGTTACATCCAATTGGGCTCGAAACATTCGCCTTAGGGTAAATCCACTCTGCTTCTTTTATTTTACGGTTTTCGGCGTGGTGAAAGGGTGTCGCATGGTGATGACTGAACACTGAAGAAGAACCTCTCACAAATGGACGTCTCCTCATTGGTCGGATATATACTAAGCTAGCCCACACGATTTGGTATACCCCATATTGTGTCTCGCACTTGCTACTCATCGCACACCCATGTCTACATGATGCCTATGTCTATCTCACAATCCAAATTGAGATGGTGCTAAAAATACGCCCCTAACTTCAATTTATACATACAACCAATTCTTGGATCTTCGAGCAACGACAAAATGTCAATACGTTATCCAACTCTTACAAATCATATATACTGAAACAAAGATACGCGCTTTTTACCATCCGCGTTCTCCTAACGGCACGGCCCCACCGCCCGTGACGCTAGTCAAAAGCAAGTTATACTTAGAGTAGGTTGCACCTTCATCTTGCGACCCAACCACTAACTTATATCTTCCAATAACTCAACTGCAAGCACATCATAAGAGATTAGAGTTTTCATGGGGAATGCTAGTGTTAAATGAACAAAAGATCACAGCTACAAAAGCATGAGCCAAAACCATCTTTCTATACCCTCCCTTCCTCCAACCCGCGTATTCCTCAGCTCGGCACCTTTTCCTCTCATGATCATTCTAAATGTAAAACTTCGAAAGTAAGGAATAAGTAAAAACTCTAAAAAATAAACTATCCCCAATATCTCTTGCAACCCGTAATTTTAAATCATTACTATCCCCACAGTTGATTATTCAAAAACACACCAAACGGCTACCGATCTTGACATTGTGAACACTCTCAGTGGCGAGAGTTTCCTTCCATCACTTAGTAAATTTCTTGAACGATTCCTTGGTTTCTTTGTCTTTGGAATCCTTTCCAAGTTTTAACCCCTTCCTTGGAAACATTTTGAATTTCTTCGTCTTCCAAAACCATAAGTATGCATCAAGTAAGTCAGGGATCTGAGAGAAAATGACCTGCAAATGCCCACATGGACAGGTTATAATCCAAAGAATCAAGAGGTTAAAATGATGAAGATTTCAGACCTTCACTTTAATTGAAAGTTAATACAAGATATTGCAAGTATTGGGAAAAAACGTTTTGTGGTTGTTTTGGAAGACTTAGTATCCGAATGTTCAAAAGCTTTTGTGGCGAAACCGGCAGTTCTAGATTGCTCAATTCATTTTAAATGAGTTATTTCAATGGTGTAAGATGAAAAAGAAGCATACGATGATATTTAAGGTAGACTTCGAAAAGGCATATGATTCGGTCCGTTGGGATTACTTGGATGACGTTTTAAAAAGGTTCAGGATTTTGGTTGGGACAGTGGTGTGTTGATCAAAAATTGCTTACTCTCTTCCAAATGTTTCGATTTATTGTGAATGGTAGTCTTAACTAAGGAATTTCAGGTCCTAGCGGCCTAAGCAAGGTGATCTTTTCACCCCGTCTTGTTCTTTGCTCATGGAGAGTCTACATTTTCTCGATGCAAAGAACGTGGGGGACGCAGGGCTTTTTTTTATTTAGAGGTATTCAGGTTGGTTCTTCTCTTCAAGTTTCTCATCTTTTCTATGCGGATGACGCGGTTTTCATGGGTCATTGGAGCGAAGCTAATATTGATACTATTCTTCGTGTGTTGGACTGTTTTTATCACGCTTCGGGTTTACGGATAAACATGCTCAAAAGTAAACTCATGGGGATTTCGGTTTCTAGCGACAAGGTGGATCAGGCAGCAAAGAAAAATTGGATGTGCAATTCTTAGTGTCTTTCTCGTATTTTAGGTTCTAAGTTGGTTTTGACTTATGTCTAGGATTCAATCGTGGAGAGAGATTGTCAATACTATTTTACTCGTTTATCTAAATGGAAGTAGAGTCCTTTAACTATCGGGGGAGGCTATCTCTTTCTGAAAAATATGTCCTAGGTCGTGCCCAATATACATATGTCCTTATTCAAGTTCCAGCGACGGTTTTTCAATATGGAATCCATTTAGATGTCATTTATTTAATGTATCGAGCATAACGGAAAAGAAGCCAATCTGGTTAAATGGAATAAAAGTTTGGCTTCTAAGAAAAGGGAGGTCTTGGAGTTTCCGGTTTCTACGCTCTCTAATAGAGCCTATTTTCTGTAATTGAGGTTTAGCGTTTTGCACACAAACAATCAGCTTTATGGACCAACTAATTTAAAGGGATACATGGAGAAGACGGAAAGATCGGTAAAACATGTTTCGAAGCCACCATCCGTCCGTATGGTTGGATATCGTTCAGGGGTTCAATATATTCAGAGGCAGGGATTGATGTGATTGGATTCATTCACAGAAAGGTATGGGCAAAGGGTAGACCATTCGGTTCTTGGGGTGGACAAATAGAGGGTCGACAACACTTTCCAATCCATGTCTTTCTCATAATGTATGCATTGGAGACTCAAAAAATTATTTCAGTGGGTTGAAGTCATATCTCTGATGACTTCTGTGTTCGTTTCGTAGAGCTCCAAGAGCTGGAGCTGAAGAGCTTCAATATATTCAGCTCGTGAAGATTATGGAGGGAATTACTCTTTTCGATTCGAAGGATAGATGGAGATGGTCTTTAGAAGGTTGTGGCGAGTTTACGTCGCTTCGGTTAGGAATTTTTTGACGCCAACTCTATTACCAGTGGGTTCTACCAAAAACCCGTTGATAAAAGTCGTGCCTATTAAAGTCAATATTACGCTTGGAAATTTAAGTTTGAGATATCTTACCTACTCGGTTGAACCTCTTAACAAGAGGATGTATATTGAGTCGATTTATATGTCCTATATGCGAAAAGAATGTGGAATCATCTAGCCATATTTTTCTTTCTTGCCCTCTTAACTAGAGAGATATTTCGCAAGGTTTTGCTTTGGTGGAGATTGGATGTCGTGTGGTTTCATCTTATGATGAATGGTTGCATGGTTGTTAAGTATCCGTCTTAATCTAAACCATAATGAGTTGTTCGAAGCGTTTGTTATGTCTTGTGGTGGTTACATTTGGAATTCCGTATCAAGGCATTTTGGTTCGGCTTGTCCTCGAAGGATTATATTTGAGGAGGTTAGTCACCTGATACTTAATTTGGTGTTAATCATAGATATAAAAAGTCTTTTTGTTGGGTAGATTGCTTAAAACCCGCCATCTTGTACTTTGTATTTTAGCTTCTTGGGGGGGGGGGGGGGGGCGGGGGGGGGGATAAGTTTTTTGTCACTATTAATCCTCCGTTCAAAAAAAAATGACAGGTTATAAAAAATTCTACTAAATTTGCATAAATGTACCTTTGATTACTTAAATTTTAGGATACATAAACAAATGTACCTCAACATTCTTCTTTTTAAGCCTCTCAAGGAATTTGAAACTCAACATATTTGCTCATAATTTGAAAAATAGTTGGACCAAAAAGACAAATGCATGAAACATGTAGCAATATTAAAAAGCAAGTAATAAGATCATAACGATTAACCCTACATCAAGGATAAGTAAATTTGGTGGTTTTCTCTTCATCTATGTATGCAACAGCGCACAATTGCAATGTATGGATATGGTCCTACATAAATTGTCCTAACAATTCTTCTTCTATAAGTAAAATTCATACACTATTTATCTGTTAAAAGTATTATAAAACAAACAACAAAGTATTCAAGTCACATAAATGGGTTGTTTAGCTAAGCTTTTTATGGAGCTTATTTGCTTGTTGCATCTTGGTAAAGATATTAAGTTCTTTTAGGTGCTTGTGTAAAGCTAAGCGGCTTATGCTTATTAACCTACTGAGAAAGAACGCAATTATCCCCAAATTCATCATGTGAACAACTATTCACTATTTCTATTAGTATCTTTAAATCTAGAGTAACACATACCTTCAAATATACTCGCTCTTTGAAAAAAGTAACTTGGTTCAGCATCTTAACTTCTTTTAATTCATATCGAAAATCCCTTATATAGTCGCTGCTAAATGGGATAGATTAAGCAGCTCACGATATAAGGAGTTAAACTATAGATAATCATTTTACTTAAATCACATAAAGTTTAAATACACATATATCAAAACATAACAACAGTGAAATAATTCTATTACACAATACATCCCTCATAGGAATCTGCGTTCGAAATTTGTTTATGGCATATGACATCGTGTTATGTTTAACTTTCAAGTAAAAAATAAACTACTAAAATTTATATTAGTGCATGAAACATTACATTTCATATTACGACTATTAGAGGCTTAGAGCATGAAAATGTCAGAGTCATTGTGATAGCAAGAGGAGAAACCATTCAGCCCATCAGCATCCAATCGTTACAATTCCACTAGGATCAAGTCAAAGTCAGCAGGGCTGGATCAACTGATCCAGTTGGATCCCTAATGACTTAATTCCCCCGTTATTAACTTTAAGCTATTTTTAGATTCCTTTTATTTTATTTTATTGGATTTGGTTAATTTCTTATTTCCAGAAGTTTAGGGGAACATGGGTTGGTAGTTTTTCTTTTTCCTCTCTGTTATTACTTGTGAATCATGGATGGAAAAGACAGTTTTTTAGGAAATACAATCCTATTCTCTGTTGAGAATAATTTTCCATTGCTATCCTAAATATTGGCAATTTTAGGAGGTGATCTTGGAGACTAATTTGAATTTAGCATGGTGTTACTGAATCCCGAATTCAAATTAGGTTGCCTAGCGGGATTTCGAGTGGTGTGGTTGTAGCTTGAAATAAAATCGTTCACGTGTTTTCAGAGTTCCGAATCGGGTTAAGGTCCTATTTTTTATATACGCTCCCGGCTATCATTTGGTATTCAGAGCTATGGAAACCCGAAACAGTACTGAGTTGAAGAAGATTTTGGATACTATGGAGGCTGACAAACGGGAAATGGCGCAACAAATGAAAATTATGCAAGATCAAATTCAAGAGTTGCTTCTTTGTCAAACTCACGGGGAGGATTCTAATTCTCATGGATCGGTTAATAAGGGAGGATCCAGTGGTTGGCACTCTAATGATATTAAAGTCGACATACCTGAGTAGATGGTAAGTTAGATCCGGATGAATTAGTGGAGTGGATTCGAACTGTAGAACGAGTATTCGACTACAAAGAAACTACGGACGACAACAAAGTCAAGATTGTTTGCTTTAAAGCTACGCAAGTATGCCTTAACATGGTGGTCCAATGTCTGTTTGAAGCGAGAGCGAATGAGGAAGGAAAAGATCCGAACATGGCCAAAGATGAAAGCTAAGATGAAGCAGAAGTTTCTTCCTCCACACCATATTCAGGCAAGTTTTTCTCAATTACACTCTCTAAAACAAGGCACGAGGTCGGCTGAAGATTATTCACGAGAGTTCGAGTACCTGTTTATGAACACGTGACATACTCCAAGACGTCTCAAACCCTAGTTCGATATTTTGGGAGGACTAGGAACTCGGAGTTGCAAATGTGTGGACTACACACTTATCAAACCTTAGCTGAATCACAATCTAGCCCATAAAGGTCGTTCCTAAACAATGGTATAAAGTTAAACAAGAGATCAAGCCCCTCATTATCAACCATCCACCAACTAAGCCCACCATTCATACTAATCCAATTAGCCCAATAACCCCTAAGCCTGTCAATCTCAATTCCCCTGCATATCGACACCCAAAAAGCTCTCAGAATGTTTCCGATGTCATGATAGGGCATATAGCTTATTGAGTGCCAAACCAAAAAGACTAGTTACTCTCGCCGACTTTGAAATCGCCGAAGGATATGAATTTGGTGTAGAACTGCGATGATAGGTGCGAACTATTGACCCGGCATGAGGAAGTGGTTGGTCTCCTGATTGTGGTGAACTACTGGTGGTCTCGGTTGGGCCGTGAGTAGTAACCTGTTCGAGAGGAAAAAACTTTAGAGTGAGGGGGGGACATTTTCCACACGAGGTGCTGTTACTGTAGATCAAAAGATGTGTTATGTGATAATTGACGAGGGTTTGTACCAATGTCGCCTCCCAAACCATATCTCCAAGCTGGGTTTACTCACTGAGCCTCATCCATCGCCTTATGTCATCCATTGGTTGAACCAAGGCAAAGGTATAAACACAAACTACCGAGTTTTATTATCTTTTAGTATCGGTAAATCGTATGCAGATAAAATTTGGTGTGATGTTATTCCTATGGCTGTTGTCTGTTTTATTAGAGGGCCCTTGGCAATTCGACTCGTCGGGTGATCACGATGGTTATTTGAAAACCTTATTATTTTTGTTCATAATAATCGGAAAATAGGTCATCACCCATTCATCTCACAAACAACCCCTCAAAGTCTACCCTTTCCCTGAGTACCCTTCTCAAATCTGAACAACATGAATATCACTCTGCTAAAGAGTTCATTTTGTTGGGACTTGATGAAGAGGAAAACAAACCTCACCCAAACACACATCCACTGTTCCAATCACTACTAAAGTCTTACTCACATGTGTTTTCCTACTGAAATTACCCCAGTTTACCCCCTCCTGCGTTCCATACAACACTAGATCGACCTCATTCCGGTTTAGCTCTTCCAATAAACCGTTATGTATAACCACAGAAATATTGAGATCAGAACCGGTTGATGGATTGTTAGAGAAAGGACTCATTCGAGAGTCCCTTAGTCCGTGTGCGGTTCCAACATTACTAGTACCAAAGAAGAATGGAGAATGGAGAATGTGCGTGGATAGCTCCTTCAATCAATAGATTACTATCAAGTACGTTTCCCTATTCTCGTCTAAATGATTTATCTGGGATGACGCTCCTGTCGACCTACGGTTTTTTCTAAATTTGATTTGAGGAGCGGGTTATTCATCAAATGAGGATATACGAAGGGCGATTGAGTGGAAAAACAGCCTTCAAAACAAAGAAGGGTTCTACGAGTGGATCGTTATGCCTTTCGGATTGTCAAAATGCACTTAGACCACCTTCATGCGGTTGTTGAATCAGAATGTTGTCACCCTTTTGAATAAATTTTTGTTGTCTATATAGACGACATATTGTGTTATAGAAAGACAAATTTGGAAGCATAACAAAAATATTGCTTTATTTAATAAATAAAAAAATAAAAATAAAAATAAAAATAAAATAAATAAAAATAAAATAAAATAAATAAAATAAAATAAAATGTTAGAAATAAAAATGTTATAAAAATGTTAAAAATAAGTAAGCCCGTAGGCTAGAACTAGGGAGATTTTGACTTGACCGAGTGTTTCGCTCTAGCTTTCCCCTTAGCTTTCGAGACTAAGCGTTTGCAAGACTTTAAAATTTTGCAAAGAACGAAAAATGATAGAGTTAAATATAAGTTAGATGCTAAGCGTGGAGTAGTTGGATCTCTTTAGAGCTCATAGAGGTTAATTGTGACTTTTTGCTCCCATCAGCTTAAAAACTTTAAAAATAAAATAATTTTCAATAAATAAAGTTGATTTGGTTTTTGCGATTCTTAGTTTTGATCCCTTCGTAGAGATTTCTTCTGATGAAAGTAAGGTACACATCGAGGTTTTGTCAATGTTATGGGGAAATAGGTTGCTGATTCCTGACGGCTCGCTCCCGTTGTCTAGGTAGTTAAAAGACCACATGACTTGAAATTTGGCTATAATAATAATAATAATAATAATCCGAGACTGATAAAAGTTTGCTGTTTTCTGTCGGTTCGCTCCCGATGTCTCAGCCTTCAAAAAGGTCGAGGAATTCCCCGAGGTCGAAATAAGACTACTGTTTCTGGTCGGTTCGCTCCCGATGTTGTAGTTGTTTAAAGGACCGAGGGATAATAATGTTGCAATAATAATAAATAATAAAGCCAAATTTTGACTCCGGGGTTATCTAGAAAAGCCTCCGTCTCTAGACTCATAGTTGAGTTGTTTCGGATGAAATAAAAAGGATAACCCCTAAATCATACGAAATTAGAACCTTAATGTGGACCTTATTCTCAGCATATCGTCTCTTTAGGAAAGGATTTCAAACTAATTATGGTTTAAACCGGTCCCCTTTATAATAATAAGAAGGTCATAATTTATATAAAATAAGTGATTTTGTTTCACATTATATTTTCCGAATAAAATCCTTAGAGGAAATTAGGAATAAGGGGGCGAAAAGTAGCTGCGCGTACACAATTAGGGTTTATGAGTAGTGTTAGCATCTAATTTTATATTTAACTGTGATTTCGTTTTAAGCTTGGTTTGGGGATTGTGAAAATCAAGGATGACAAACTCCCATTCTTAAAGCCTTTTAAATAAATTTTATTAAAATTTTACACTTAGCATTTTATCTGTTTATGAATAAGTGGTTAAAACGGGGGCGCTTTAGAAACAAATGATTTCAAATTCTCCTAACGGACCTTTTTTGTTCTTGTTTGATGTGAGGGGTAATAAGTTAAGGGGGGTTGATGACATCAAATAACGTCACTTTATTATATCATTTATCCCATCTGTTTTGCCCACTTTTATATAATTATTGCATTATTTGGTACTTAATTGCTTTAAAGTTGATAAATGCAGTAATCCATGAGTGTTTTGTGAAGACAAGCTAAAAGGCGCATAATTTGGAGCTAAAATGAAGATATTTGAAGAATGCTGATTTCTGACTACATACGTCGTATCCAACGAAAGAGATACGGCGTATCCGCGCCAAGACTTCACAAGAAAAGCGTTTGACCAATTCCCAATACGGCTTATCCCTTATGTTTCCATATGCCGTATCCACGAAGATAACTATTCGAAGATACAGTAAATAAAGTAAATTGGGAAAGATATCACTGATTGATTGAGAACGTAGCGCGCACTCCAAGGAATCCAGCCCAATACGCCGTATCGACCTTACCAGATACGGCGTATCGAGTCTTTTTCAGACACTATAAATAGAAGACTCAAAAATGAGTTTTCAGTGTGCAATATCATATTCTTTATACCATACTCATTGAAGACGAATTTTAGAAGAGAAGATCAGCCACCAAGGTCAAGCATTGATCACGAATCCATAGAAGACATCATGTAATTTTTACTCTCTTAATCGTTCAATTTTCATTGTTTGATTACGCTTGTATAATTACAATGGTTGTGGGCTAATACCCTCGGGTATTAGCCATCTTAATGAAAGTTTAATGTTTGGTTTGTTTTTAAAATCGATTTCTTAATTTATCGTTGATTGTTTAATTATGTTTATCGCCTCATACTTGTTTATGTGTTTGAATATGCGACCTATCATTCAACTGGATCTAGTGATACGGACCAAGTAATCTAGATACCGGGATAGCTCTCCATATCGTGCTTTATATTACTAGACCAATAGGATCACAAATAACGTTCTGTCTTTGTCTTTGAATTATGAGCTTAGTTGGACCGGTAGGTGACCCGTTTATGTTTCAGCAATCATGCTCTTAATTAACTGATAAAGATTTGAATAGTGGACTACCAGTATATAAAACACCGTCAAACAATAAGTGGGTAAAGTCCCGTTGGGCTAGGGTTTTAACAGGATCACCACTGCTTTAATTCTCTAAGATATATTATAATTAAACTAAAGGATGCTTTATGCGGATGCGTTAATTGTGACAGGATTAATCGTGTCTAGGTCTTAGGATGATGTCCCCCTTAAAACAAACAAACCAACATTGAACTGGATTTAATATGGCTAATACAGTTTTCTATCATTTGGCTTGTACCGCTTTTCTATCTTCTAATTTTCTTCTTTTGTGTTTATTGTCTATTGAATTGATATTTGTCTCCACCAAACCTGTGCCAGTCTCTCAGGCTAAAAAACCCCCATATCATTAGACAACGTATATAGCATAGGTTTAACCAGTAAATAGACTAATTAGAACTAATTAAAATACTGATAGAATTTAGGATTAATGTTTCACTCTTAGTGTTCGACACCCTACTTACCGTGAAACTCCATCTTGACCGGGTACACTGCTCGTTAAAGTGTTGTTTTAGGTTTGTCGGCAAAATATAAATGTAAAACTTGATAATCAAATAATTGACCCTACACGAGTTTTGGCGCCGCTGCCGGGGAGTGAATTAATTAAACCTTATTCTTATTAGTATTTCTAACCATTAATTAGTTTAGTTTAGTGTAATCTAATTATTTAATTATGTTTGTATTTATTCGCATTGTGTGCTTAAATTGTTTATTTAAATTCCCGCATTTTATTGTTTTTAAATAGTATTCTGTTTTGACTGATAACCTGATACGCCATATCCACCAGTTGGATACGACGTATCAAACCTTCTACCCAGAACAGCGTATTGAGTTTTACAGTCTAAACGACGTATCTGTTCTTCCAAACAATACGTCGTATTCTGTGAACGCAATACGGCATACTGGCATTCAACAGACCTATACGGCGTATTCCAATCAATAGAATACGGCGTATCTGTCAACTGATACAAACAACAATTTGAAAAACATCGCGTTTAAACTTCCATATCCTACTAACATTTTCCTCCATTCTTGAGAAAGTGGTGATTGCTGGTTACGACTCTGGACGATGGCAAGCTTCGATGACACAAAGAATTGGAATGGAGAGCATACTAACTCACCGATGATCACAAATTCCAAACTAAAAATCGGTGATGAATTTTTGAAAATATTGCAGGACAACGCCTTCAATGGCATGAACGGAGGAGACGTTACCAACCACATTGCAAAGGTGCTCGAAATAACCGAATGGATTAAGATGCCTAATGTGTAAAAGAATGAACTACGATTACATGTCTTTTCGAAATCACTTAGTATAGGTGCTGAATCAAATGAATATCATATAAACAAATATTAAACGCAGCGGAACAAGCACCTATCAACGGATCCATAGAGTCATATGATCAATCAAAGTTAAAACAAGAAAAGTAATACCTTTGTAGCATGATCGGTAGAATCAAATGGTGACCTTCACCTTAACACAACACTTCTAATGAAACCAAGTGATCAATGGAGATCACCTCAATGATGTATCCACACTACACTTTCTTGTATACCAAATAGATGCTAGTCTTAACCCCGTAGCCTTGTAAAACCCCTTTGAATGAACAAGATTCAAAATTTGGATCAAGAAAAACAAAAAACACATATATGTGTGTGTTTGTGTGCCGTGTTTTTATAAGAGAAAGAAGGGGAGGATTTATGGTAAATTTGTAATCAAATAATGAGAGAATATCTCATATTTATTAACCAAAATTTACTTGATCTTATCCCTTTTTTACTCCATTTGGCCGGCTACCCTAAGAGGGTATTAGTGGGCTTTCTTAAACTTTTCAAGTCTAATAAATTAAGTGCACTACTTAGTTATTAGAAGCCCAATATTGATCCCGAGTTACGAAGGTTATTTATATACCGTAAATGCAATAAATACGATATATAAAATGGTACCACAATGTATATGTGTGTGACCCCATAGGCTCACATGTGTCTAGCCATATAATTAGTTATTATGACACGAGCATACTTCAACAGCTCCCACTTGCGCACGTCATAATAATCAAGTAATTATACAAGCAAAGGTTAGCGTCTAGCAGCACGCCAATGCCCCCAAAGACATATGAGGATAGTTTCTTAAACATCTTATTTAAATGGTTTAAATATCAATCATCCTTTTGTTATAGATACTATGTTGAACATCTGACATGGATCATAAGTCATTCTTATGTTTAACAATTATGTTTCTCGATATAGATATTGAACTATATTACCAAATTAATCAAGTATCATCTTAATTACATTTGGGTGTGGCCACAAATACATCTGTTTAAATCATTAAGGGGCCTAGTAGTATCTTACTCCATAACATGTGGAGGAACAAATCCTATTTTGACTGTCACAGCCTCCTGATATGGCGTTTAACTTCGCCGGAGAAGATAAGAGTTGTCAGGAAGGCGTATCTGATACTAATTGGAATGTACTTTATTCTAGATATCACTTAAGAAATGAAGAATAAGAATCAATAGCACATTTAGTTAGGAATCTGTAGAAAGAAACAAGATTCGAAAATGATTGTTATGGGATTATTGTGTTGTTAAGAGATTACAGAGAGTTTTATTGTTGGTACACACTACAACAAAAGGGTTGTTTAGGGACGGCCAAATATTAGGGTCGACATAGTCGACCCTAAACCACACGTGGGACCCGCTTTTTTCAACAAAAAATGCAAAGTCAAAAAAGCGCCTTAGGGACGACATTTAGGGTCGACATTGTCGACCCTAGCATTAAAAAAATAACTTAAATATATAAAATACCTTAGGGTCGACACTTAGGGTCGACATTGTCGACCCTACCATTTAAAAATAACTTTATATATTTAAAATATTTCTAAATTATATATATAAATTATGGCGGGATTGGGGAAACTTTAGAAATTTTGGGGGGAAACTTAGGGACGACATTTTCTTAGTACTTAGGGTCGACATTGTCGACCCTACCCAATAAGTATAATTTTATATTTTTTTTGGCATTTAAATGTATTTAGATTTTATATATAAATATTAAACAAATTTATAAATACAATAAATAACTTTGGGTCGACTCTTAAGGTCGACAATGTCAACCCTAAGTACAAAATTTTTTGTAAAAATTAAGATTGGTTCGTAAAATTAAGATTTGTTCGTAAAAATTTTAAAAAAAATTTTAAATTTTTTTCGTAAAATTAAGATTGGTTTGTAAAACTTTTCGTAAAAATTAAGATTGGTTCATAAAATTAAGATTGGTTCGTAAAATTTTTCGTAAAAATTAAGATTTTTCTAAAGTGCGAATTTTTTTTTTAAGATTTTGTAAAAAAAATTAATTTTTTTTTTCAAATAATAATGTAACACAGGGATGTATAGTGTCCTAAAAAAATAACACAGGGATGTTTTTTTGCACATTACTCTTTTATTTATTTATTTTATCATTTATTAGTTTGCTAATTTGATAAATTTACTTCAAAATTAACTGAACTAAATGTAGTTTAACCACAATAAATAATCAAAATACACGGAATGATTCCTAATCGATTAACGTTTATTATTATAATATCAAATTACATTATAAATCGATAAACACTCAAACATTAAAGCATACTAAGTTTTCCCATTTCAAACATTAAAGCATATTAAGTTTTCCTACATTCCAAATGCTAAAATGATTTATCTTAATGAAAAACTACTCCATATTAAGGTTTCTCATCCCTTGGTAGATCTCGTGAAGTATTCCTGCTGACTCTAGTGTGTGGTTCTCGGGATGCCTTGCCATCTCTAGTTGTCCCTCTAGTACACTTATCCTTGCCTCTAGTGTCTTTATCCTTTCAGCCAAGAACTTACAATTTGAGCACTCTGCCATTCCGAGATTCTGTGCATATCGTGGAGAATGACTTGGTCGTGAAGAAGTTCCTGGAGAATGACTTGGACGTGAAGAAGTTCCCGGAGAATAACTTTGAGTTGTTGACGGTCCAGGAGAAGCATCCATCCACATAAAGTAGCCACATCCTCTCTCTGTAGTTCCTGGCTGTTACGTAGTAAGGAAATCATAAGAAAAGTCATTTTGACAAGCTAACTATTTTATATTACATAAATAGTTATGCTTTGATAGTTCACCTTTGAATTAGGACATGCGTAGTATCGTTGACCATAGCTGTGATCTCTGCATGATGTTCGCAACACCACATTTCCGTTTTTACACTTGCACAACCAAGTTTGATTAGATCGCTCCATCTGGTGACAGTTGATCGAGGTGGTGGTGAATGTGGTGGTGGTTGTGAGGATAAGAGTGTGTGTGTGTGTGTGCTTGGGAGGATAAGATACTATCTGTTTTTATGGTAAAGAAGAATGCTTGGCGGGAGTATTTGGAGGGAGTTTTTGGAGGGAGTTTTTGGGGAAGTTTTTGGCGGGTGATACGTTGAACCGCTAATGTTGTAATAGTAGTTGTAGTAATGATAATGTGACAGTTGTAGAAGTGAACTCTGACGATAACCATAACATATCGACTCGTCCGTTAAACGTCTAACGTATAACCATAACATATCGACTCGTCCGTTGAACGTCTAACGTATAACCATAACATATCGACTCGTCCGTTGAACGTCTAATGTACAATCATACTATATCGACTCATCCGTTGAACCCTAACGAGGAACCGGACCGACCCGGCCGAAACGAACCAATTTATATTTTTTATAAAAAGTTATACATTTTATAAAAAAGTTATTATATATTTTATAAAAAATCATTTTATATAATAATTATATACGAAACGAGGAACCGGACCGACCCGGCCGAAACAAACCAATTTATATTTTTTATAAAAGTTATATTAAGTTTTCCTATCTCAAACATTAAAACATATTAAGTTTTTCTACATTCCAAATGCTAAAATGATTTATCTTAATGAAAAACTACTCCATATTAAGGTTTCTCATCCCTTGGTAGATCTCGTGAAGTATTCCAGCTGACTCAAGTGTGTGGTTCTCGGGATGCCTTTCCATCTCTAGTTGTCCCTCTAGTACACTTAAAGTAGCCACATCCTCTCTCTGTAGTTCCTGGCTGTTACGTAGTAAGGAAATCATAAGAAAAGTCATTTTGACAAGCTAAATATGCCCCAACTCAGCCCTGAATGGGCTCACTTACTCAACCCTCCCTTCCCTTATAATCAACCACTCCAACCTTCCTATGCCGGTCCGTCTCAATATACCGGCCCACCTGGATATACCGGCACACCTAGATATACCGCCCCACTCCAACCTCCCTATGTCGGCCAATTTCCTTTCACTCC